>PVIU01001539.1:56107-145732 GCA_004026605.1 Ondatra zibethicus | reverse complement strand
TAAATAAATATAAAAAGCAAAGCCAAGAATCAAAGATCCTAAGTGATGCATGATTAATAAAAGCTCAGAGACTGTTATTGGGGTTCAACCTGAAGACCTGAAAAGCAGTCAGCCATTGGTTCTTACCTCAACCTCAGTCTGAAAATGGCCATTCTGCCTCAAGGAATCTCTGAGACTGAGACTGAGAGCTGTCTCCTCCCATTTTACAATCCTCTCTATGGCTGGGATTAAAGGCGCGCACCACTGGGATGAAAAGGATGCACTGCCTAGGTTCTATGGCATTAAAGTTGTGTGTTACCACTGCCTGGTTTATAAGACTGGCCAGTGTGGCTGTTTTACTTTTCTGATCCTCAGGCAAGTTTATTTTTTAAAATACATGTGAAATGCCATTACACTTAAGCTGGAGTCCCCTGCCCCACCTAACAATTGGTCTCTGCAGTAACCAGTCTCTGCGGGAACAACTGTCCCCAGCAAGAGTCACCATCTGCTCCAGCTGTAAGAAAGTCTGGGCTTCACAGAGTCTGAATGCCAGCTTCCTGAGTGTCAATATCCTCTGCCCTCACTCCACTGAGCAGGACTATCCACAGCTAGCCATCCTGTGTGATGGCAATCACTAGTCAGAATTCATGTGGCTCGTGAGCCTGGGTTTCATAAGGCATATGTTCTTAGAGTACATATCTATTACTCATAGATATCCACATGGTGCTGGGAGGAGTGACTCCACTGCCCATCAGTCCCTGCCCCCGCCCCTAGCCACTCTGTAGGAGGACACAGAAACATCTTGACAGTTCTCTCTCCCTCATCTACTTACCCTGGACACAGAGAGATGTATTTAGGCAACAGACCAGAAAATACTGACTAGGGGACTGGAAGTAGCTATTGTCTAGGGAACTCTGGAGAAGAGAAGCCTCCAGGGACAGACTGAGGAGTGCAGCTGTAGAGGAAGCTCCAAGAAACTAGTCTTCTGATTCAAGGTGTATCACCTTAATGAAAGTTAGCAGCCCAGCACCCTGCAGATTTAGAATTCAGAAAAAGGGTAGCACCATCCTTGATTTCTCTAAAATCAGCCATGTTGGCCAGGTGGTGGTGGCAGATGCCTTTAATCCCAGCACTCAGGAGGCAGGGGAGGCAGATCTCTGTGAGTTCGAGGCCAGCCTGGTCTACAAGAGCTAGTTCCAGGACAGGCTCCAAAAGCTACAGAGAAATCCTGTCTTGAAAAACAAAAACAAAACAATAATAATAATAATAATAAAAAAATCCATGTCACATAGGTGCAGGGTGTCACTCCCAAGATCAGGGGTCTTTCTCTGACTTGCCACTGTGCCTTTGACATGTGCATACATAGTTAATGGCGTGTTAGCTAAGCAATGAATAAAGTACACTCATTAAACAGAACTACCTTACCTATAAGTCTGAATGCAACATCTGAACATAGTGAGCTGCTTCCTAAGAGGGAGAATCTCTCTAGACTATTCAGACATCTTTTTGGCTCTTTTCCCACGGCATCCCTTTCCCGAATGTTCAGGGAAAGAAAGAGAACCACAAAGGTTAGAAAGCAAACCATGAGTCCTCAATGAACAAGAGCCTGACCCTCAAAGACGTTGAATGGAGGTTAGACTACGCAAGGGCATCTAAAGCCACCATGTCTCATTATCTATATTTGAATGTTTAAAAGTCACCTCCAATAGAGACAGAGACCCACATTCACACCCACAGAGCAATGGATTGAGCTCCCAAGGTCCAGTCGAAGAGCAGAAGGTGGGAGAAGATGAGCAAGGAAGTTAGGACTGTGAGGGACTGGACCACCCACTGAGACAGTGTGCCTGATCTAATGGGAGCTCACCAAATCCAGCTGGACCGGGACTGAACAAGCATATGATCAAACTGGATTCTCTAAATGTGGCTGCCAATGGGGGTAGACTGAGAAGCCATCAACAATGACACTAGGACCTATCTCTTCTGCATGTATTATCTTTTTGGGAACCTAGTCGATTTGGATGCACATCTTCCTAGGCCGGGATGGAGGGGGGAGGGCCTTGAACTTCCCACAGGGCAGGGCACCATGCACTCTTTTAAGGAAGCAGTGGGAGGGAGGAGGGGGGGAGCGGGAGGGGACTGGGAGAGGGGGAGGAAATGTAAATTTTTTTGAATGGAAAAAAATAAAAGAATATGAAAAATAAATAAATAAAAGTCACCTCCAGTGAAATGTGATCAATTTCTAATCAAAATCTTTCTACTCAAACCTAATCACCTTCTACGTTAAAAAGATTATTTTCCAAGGCCAGGTGGTGGTGGTGCACACCTTTAATCCTGGTGCTCCGGAGGCAGAGGCAGGCAGATCTCTAAGTTGGAGGCCAGCGTGGTCTACAGAGTGAGCTCCAGAATATCCAAGGCTACACAGAGAATCCTGTCTCAAAACAAAACAAAACAGTGCCTAATTATTTGTCTTCAAATCACATGTTCTTCTCACCTCTGCTGTTGTCCCTCTAGTCCAGCTCAGCATCAGTTCTTACCCAGAATAGTGCAAAGTCTTCCCTTTCCCCTCATCTTGCTGCCCAGGCATTCATGCTCAGGACCAGTGTTGGGAGATCTGCAAACGGTAGACTGAACATGGTCCTCTTCACATGTGTCACACACGTGTCTACATCTGTTTCAATCTCCCAACTGTCCCCATGAGGATAGAGGGAAGTGCCTCCCAAGGCCTGGTATCTTCTTCTCCACCCTCGAGACCCTCCCCATTCTCATAGCACTGAGCTGCCTCCCCCCGAGAGGCCATATCTACTCCCTCCTTGTCGTCCCTCAGCTTATATGTCCCTTACACCTCCCATCCTTAGCAAAGCTATCTTTCCTTGGTTGCCTGAAACATATCAGGACCCCTGTTACATATTCTCTCATGTCACCTTGTCCCTTTCTTCCACAATGTTTCCCTGGTTTGTACTGTATATGGCTGCGGCAACCATTTTCATAGGCTTTGTTTCCCCTGATGAGTGTAAGACTCTCCAGCTCAGGGTTCACAGTGGTCTTAGCATCAGAGCATAGCCAGCTTTTAGCATAAGGCCTGGTGCATGGTAAGCGATCAATAAGCAGTCCACTGAATGCAGGAGTAAAATGCAGTCCATCTCTGCTGCATTTATTTTATCCAAGCATACAAGGGCCCTTTCTCATACCATTCCAAGGGGCTCTGTGTAGGTTAACAGAAACTATTCATTCTCCCTTCCATACAGACCTCTTAGTACTTCTCATATGCACATAGTGGCCTGTCTTCTATGGGGCAAGGAGATTGTGATGTTTACATGGCTATGCTATAGACCCATATATCCCCCAAAAGATTATCTCTCAACTTGGTGGTACTGGAAAATAGTGGAACCTTTAAGAGGTAGAGCCTAGTGGGAGGAAGTTAAGTCATGGGGTGCATGGCCTTGAAGGAATTTTGGGCACCCTAGTTCCTTGTCTCTCTCTGCTTCTTGCCTGCTACAAGGAGAACAGCTTTTCTCCAGTGTGGGCTCCACATCACTATGTGCTATGTCATCACAGACTCCAAAGCCTGTGACCAATGGAGCATGGACTAAAGCTCTTAAGCTACTAGCCAAAATAAACGTTTCCTCTTTAAGTTTACCACTTTAGGTATTTTGCTAGAGTAATGGAGAGCTGAGTGGCAAAGCTATCATTACCATGGTAACATTTACTGAGGACTGACTAAACATGCATTAGGCACTATGCCAAGTGGCAGGATTCAGTGAATCCTCACAGTATAGTCAGACTCTGTTGCTGGAGAAGTACCGAGAGAGGATGTACTAACATGCTTGGGCCAGGATTTGAACCTTGGTAGAACTCTAAGGTCTATAGTCTCAATCACAAACCACTGCCCTACAAAACAGGATGGATGACACCCACTCCTGGTGCTCTCTTAAGGGTCCCACATACTTGGCACTTAGGGTGGCTGCTGTATCACTGTGGTGCTGGTGCTGGAGGTATTTATTGAGAGGCTTCATCACTTACCAACTGCTCAGAACAAACTAGCCTAGCTTCCTGTCTGGATCTGAAACAGCTTGTTATAGTTTGAAGAAAGAAAAAAAAAAACTCTTATGAAAACAGTGTGCATAGAGAGGGGAGCTGTCACAAAACCAGTGCCCAGATCTCTAGTCCCCGAGCAAGCAGTTCATAATGGCCTGGGGTCTCTTGAGGCAAGCCCAAACACTGAACTGGGAACTGCCTGCAACAGTCTCTTGGATTCTTGCTGCTTCTGTTAACCCTGCTGAGCTCAGTGTTGAGTAAGTGGGGATCCATCAAGGTGCCCAGTCAGAGCCTTAGGAAGCCAAAAGCTGACCCTGCACCATAGTATCATCTGTTACACTGCAACCTGGAGAGAATCCTCCCTTCCCAGTCCCTCTTCCTACTCTTTCTATCACTCAATACCGAACAAGGGAAAAAAGAGAAGGAACTGAAATATTTATGTTCTTATTTTATGTTGGGCACTCTTACACCACAGTTCAACAAGAAGCATGAACAGGTGGTGCATAATCCTCATCAGAGAAACGGCAGTTAAACAAGAGGTTCTGAGCACAAGCTGGGCGGTGGCGTGCTGCACAAGTGTAGGGACCTGTGGAGTCCCCAGAATCCACCTAACAGCTCATGTCTGAAATCCAGTGTTCCCATAGTAGAATAGGAGAGTTTCCAGAAGCACATGGCCAGCTAACCTGCTGTACCAACTAACAAACAAGATACCCTGTTTCAGACAAAGTGGAAGATAAGGACTGACATCAGAAGCTGTTCTATGACTTTCACATGTGCACAATGCACACACACATAGCTGTATACACAGGCGCACACACACACACAGATTTAAAAAGAGAGACTCAATCACTATACAGTAAGAGGGGGAGCTGAGACTTAAACCCTGTTTTGTCAGGTCTCCCTGTCTGTGTTTGTTCTATTTATGTTTCAGAAGAGATTTATAATGACTGAGCCTTCAGGACAAATTATGAAGATTACTTGGATGTATCTAAGTAGGAGTTGTAATCTGCTGGTCTGGCCAGTCACCTGGGTACCCTGTCCCTTTAAGAGATAAGCCCCACCCACTCCCAATCTCCCACTTCAAGCCAAGGCAGATCTCCCACTCAATCTTGGTCTGTCCCTCTTGTGAAGAGGCAGCTTCTGCCTCTCTCCCTTCCCTTTCTTCCTCTTTCTTCTCTTCTGTTCCCCCCGACACACACACACAATCCCTTACTTGTATGGGATTCCCAATACCTACTAAATAAACTCTATATCCAAGCTCTCTCTGCATGGTGTATCTGTCTGTCTCCCATCCACCAAGGAACCCACAAGGCCTTGGGTCACCCCGCTTCATGAATGATAGCAGTAGTGAAGTCATGAAAATGCATTTGTCTCATCCCCTTCATTATTTTGTGCTGGCTGAGTACTGCCCAGGCATCAGGCACTGTGCTGGATCTAGGTGACACAGAGACAGTAAGATGTGAGCCCAGCACCTGAGCTGTTTATGAACTAGTAAGAGGGGTTCCCTAGGCGAAAAGGACAAGAAAAAAAAAGTAAACTGAGCAAGAGAGATGAGGGAAAGGGACATAAGATGACAGAGTCAGAGGAGTCCTTAGAAGACATCTCCAAACCTGACTGCATCACCCAGCATCACCAGGTGGATTATCACAACTGCAATTTCCCAGTCTCCATGTGTAATTACTCCCGGTGATGGGCTGGAATGACTTACAGATCAGACTTGCTCAGTGACCCAGCCCTCTCTGCAAGGTAGAGAGCAATGGCTAGCAGAGGAAGGGAGTCAATGCTGCACACTTAGACATTCACCTGAAGTCTCTGTCTGGAATATAAGGTGTTTTTATTTTAGGGCCCATACATTATGTGAGTTCCCACATGACATTTTATATACATGGATGAGCTGTTCTCAATGACAATGCTATATGTCTACTGGAAATTGCTTTTTTTAATATAATAAAGCATGGAAAACGAGTCAATTTAGGAGATTAAAATTACACATGAAAATACAGAATGGACAAAGGTTTTCATAACCAAGGATGATGCTCTCGCTGTCTCTGGCTTCTGAAAACCTTCTTCCAAGGGAGGAATCACTAGAAACCAGAAAATGCTATTGATTCACCAAGGGAAGTGTTTCAACATGCTGGTTACCAGACAGCTATGGAGAGGAGAGAAAAGCAGGTGCTTCAGTATTTGCCAAAGCTTTGCAGTAACACAGCATATTCTTGTGCAAAGTGGGGTTGTCCCAGTTTCTGCATAAGAGATGGACCTCCTGCTGCTGGCCATTTAAAAACATCCTTTGTCCTTCCAGCTTCAGATTCCAAGCACTGGCTGCAAGTGGGCAGTAGGCAAAGTCTAAAGGCATAGGAGGTTCTGAGGATAGCAGGGGAGGCTGGCCCTTCTGTAGGTCCCCCAGGTGAGCTCCTGGTAGTTTCCTGCCAGCTATTTCTACCCAGCCTTCTTTCGAAGTTACCTTGTCCATGCCTATCTACTTGTTTTAGGAACTCGGTCAGCAAATTCCCCATGTCCTGCTTCAACTTCTTGTCCAGCTTTGTGGCAGTCTTGACACAAACAAGGTCGTGGTTCAGTCTCTGTACAGGCCACCAGCCAGGCGGAGGTGGCACATGCACACCTTTAATCCCAGCACTTGGGGGCAGAGGCAGGCGGATCTCTGTGACTTCGAGGCCAGCCTGGTCTACAAGAGCTAATTCCAGGACGGGCTCCAAAGCTACAGAGAAACCCTGTTTTGAAAAACCAAAAAAAAAACCAGTCTCCATTTACACAATTTCAGTCTTATTTCACTTCTGGGGTTTCAGTAATCAGAGTCTACCCCCACCCCCCTTCTTCTGGGCTGCAAGGGGCCTGGGCAGTGACACTTTGGAGAGCTCACTGTTGCAGAAGCCCAGAAGCCTTCCTGGGAGTGGCTCATCAATTGGAGGTTGGGAAGCAGCTACCACAGGACTGAACCCTTGGATGGCTGCCCTCCCCATCCTGGCATCACTAAAATGCATACAAGGCACACCCTTTTTATAGCCTCCTCTTCCCCATTGTGTATTAGGAAATTAAATTAGCCTATGTCCTTACTGCCCCTCGCAAGTCTGAAACTGGCAGCTTCCATTTTGTTCTTTTTTGCATTAGATGTAAATGAGTAAGAGTGACAGTGTAATACAATGATGGATGTTTATAACTAGGTTGTGAAGCCTCACAGATAGAAGAAATTGACCTCTTTCCTCTTCCCTCCTCATCTGATGATAAGTAAAACAAGGACCAGAGGTCATAAATTCTGTGGGGGTAGAAATGATCTTGCTAATTGCATACCTAGCATAGTTTCAAATGTGTTTGTTGAATGAATGAATGAATGAATGAATGAATGAATGAATGAATGAATGAATGAATATGGTTCCTCCAAAGTCACCTAGCCTTGGGTCCAGAAATGGTAGAAGAGGCCTCAGGTTGTACTGGCTGCTACAAGGGAAGGACTCTCTAGCAGAAGTGCCAGAAAACAGCCAGGAACAAACTTTTAAGGCTCATGGTGCCAGTGCCCCTGGTCAGGGAGTGGGCGACTATCAGAGTACTCTGTACTATACATACTGAATCATGATAGTAAATTACTACACTCTGTTCATGCGTCTGCAAGCACCGCACAATCTGTCGCAGCTCTGCAGTGCCATGTGCTAGGTTGAGTTAGACTGAGGACTTCAAACACTGTGAGTCTACAGAAATCACGTGCTTTGGCTTGGTGTTGGTTCACATAGGACTCCATGATCAGGTAGTACTGGAGGAAGGGTCCTGGGCACCCTTGGGAGTCCTGACTTGGTAAGTTCATGTGGAGAAAGCCAGCTTTGTACTTCTTTCTCTGAAGTATTGAGGACAATGAGTCAAAGGCAAGGTGGTAATTATGATGGATTGGCCATGCAGTCATGGTACTAGAGTCTCATACTGGACCCCATTCTGGTTCTGCTATGCAAGAACTATGTAGTCTTGAGCAATCTTTTAGGTTTTCCACAAAGTCTGATACCTACCCTGAAAGCAACTGCAAGGATTGAGTGAGATAATCCTATCAAGCCAGAACAGGGGCTGACATGCAGCAGGTGTGCAACATGCTATACCACATTCACAATGCTTCTTGAAAGGGAATCTTGGTGGTACCCAGGGCATCCTAGACAAACCTCCTATGTCTTAGGTGTATATGTTCTGTGCCGTAGGAGCCCCACTCTGCCCATGACAGAGGTGGTCATGTGAGGATGTCCTTTCTCACCTCCACTCTGTTTGCCTGAGAAGCGAGGAAGAGTCGTGCTGAGAGGGGAGGCTGCTCCTCTCTCAGGCAGCACTACTGCAGCCCCTGACCTACTTTCTTACTAAAAATAGCCCTTCTTAGGTCATCGCGGCAAATTGAATTCCACTGCTTCACTGCACCCTGGAAGCAGGTGGGTGGGCACCACAGCATATTTGGAGAGCTGGAGCATCCACTTGACGGTGCAGTGTTGCCCACCAAGTGTGCTGCTATGTCATGCCTAGACAGAGGCAGGGTGTGCTTGCACACAGCTAAGGTAGGTGGCGTGCCTTGCTAAAGTTACAACTTTTCTTTGCTTGGCTCTCTCTCTCTCTCTCTCTCTCTCTCTATATATATATATATATATATATATACACATATATATATATGCACACATACATCAACTGGAGATAATAAAAGTAACCTTCAAGTGTTGCTATGCAGATAAAAATTGCTTTATAAAGCAGTCTCTGCACAGAAGAGGTGCTTGGTAATGAAGCTCGCAGAGTTGTTCACCATCTGGCCTGCTGCTCAATAAGACCTGCCTGCTGGAGCTTCTCACAGGTGGGCTAGCAAGGGACCCATCCATCCTAACATAAGAAATGGGCCTAAGAAAGGGCTCAGCATAGATGACTTGCCTTGTATTTGTAAAGTTCTGTGTTCATAGCAACATACATGCACGCTCACACACACAGACTGGTAAGCTGAAAGGGTCAGAGAGGTGCTTATGGGTGACCATATAACAGCTGAAGGTTCTTGGCCAGGTACCCTGCATTTTAATGAAATGACAGGTGACTCTGATGCACTGTTAGATTTGAGAACCTTTGAGGTAGTTACTTGTTAAGGGCATGTAAGTAAACAAATGAGTTATTGCTATGTTTATTCTATTACAAGTATAATGCATGGGCATTATGAAAGGAGCAGTAAACATGGAAAACTGAAAGGTAAAAAGTGAAAATGCAGTCAGACTTAGATTATGCCAAGCCTTTTAGCAAGCCCTAGGAACTTGGTTATCACACACTCATGGAACATTCAGTCTATGTATACAGAAGCCAATGAGAGACATGAAGGTAAGACATAAACACACACCCAAAGCACACATATTAGAGCAGAGTCAGTAGGAACAAGAATGGGGAGGAAGTGATGTCATTTTAGCAGGAAGGGGAATCTAAAGAACTGAGCAGAAGGGAGAGGTGGGCAGCTGCTAGGTAATAGGGAATGAACTGGACATGGGAGAGCATGCAGGGACAGAAAGTAGTTATCAAGAAGGTGTCCTTAAAGTCACCGCACTGAGGGAACGATATACATGAAACAATGTAGACATGACACACAAGAGGATAGCTGTCGCGAGGGCATGAGCAGCAGCACTGTCTCCTATACTTGGGGCTGTGACTCTCCTTGTTTTTTTCTGTATCCAAAGCTTCTGACTTCACATTTACTTCTCAGAAGTGTAATGCTCCTTAGAAAATATTCATCCAATATGGATTCCAGACATTTATGTAGCTCTTAAATTTTACCAAGGCATAGAAACATCGAGATGAGGCCAAATGTGACGGCACATGCCTATAACCACAGCACCAGAAGACAGAAGCAGGACAGCTACAAAGCTCAAGGCCAGCCTTGCCGACATGAGGTCCAGGCTTGTCAGGTCTACACAGTAAGAATTTGTGTCAAACAACAATGCACACATACACACAAACAAAACGAACACCACCCAAAATACAAAATAAGACCATAATGGAATTGGAGGTGGAACACAAAAGCTCTGAAAAGTTGGACTCTAGCCCAGAGTTTTCCAAATTCAAGAGCTTTCCTTAGAAGTGAATTTGAGGATATGAGTTAATAAATTAAAGTAACTAAATATCTTCAATGCTCTTGGCAATGCTGCCAAAAGGTTTTCCAAAAGAGGCCCACTGTCTCTATAAGTGAGGAGGTAAGCCACAAAGAAGCCACATGCTATCCGAGTCACAATGTTGAACACGGGTGAGATGAGAGCAACCCCTATACCACCTGACTACCAGCTGGGGCCTTTTTCTTCTGCAATAAGATCAATTTTGGTGAATGCCTCCGATGGCTTCTACTGCTAGTGCTTTAGGTTAGCAATCGTCTTGGGTAGGTGACGCCTGCTTACATAAACACATGAAGGTCTATAGATTTTCCCATCTTTAGGTATACAAATGTTTCCACACCAATGAAAATTTCTGTTGTTGCCAAGATTATTATACTTCACATCTGAAATGTTTCCTGTTCTCCTCCACAGCCACACCACCGGAATGTGTCCGATCTCATCTCACATGCCTCCTGGTCTCATGTTCAAACCCTGTGCATGTCTTAAGAAGACTGCCTTACAGGATCCCCTAAACATTTCCAGACCATGGTGTTCACTGTCACCAAATCTATGCATAGCCATCAGCCTATGACTTTGCGGCACCTCTGGATAGAAAACTGCTTACCTACAGAATAAAAGCTCACCGGCTCATGTTACTGGAGAGAGGTAAAGTAAGAATGCCACTCCCTAAAGCTTGAAGGGCAGACCAGCTTCAAAGAGACTTCTTGAGTTTGATGGTCTCAGGGCAGACCAGTCCAATTCCTTGATTTCCATAACCACAGAGGCAGCTATCCTGGTAGACTGAGGTAAGTGGGAGACAGGGAGACAATAACAAGAGCTTCTGTGTGCTGAGGACCTCTCAGACCAGGCACAATGCCAATTTCTCTGTTAGAATCCATAAAATTTAACATCACTTCAATGATCTCCCTCCTTCTTTCTGGTGGTAGTGGGGGTTGATCTCAGAACCTTGTGTGTAGTAGTGCACACTGCACCACGGAGTTGTATCCCAGTCCCTAAAATCATCTGAATTCTACAGATGAGAAACCCTGGGACCTAAGAGTAACATGCTCAAAGGCCATGCTATCACTAAGTGGCAAAACCAGGATTCAAAGCCAGGTATGCTTGTCTTATGACACCGTCTCAGCAAACACCACTCCAGTTCTGGTTCTGATTCAAGGCCCTAGTGGACACCTATGCTCTCTGCACCAACGTCTCCTCACATGTGATATGGGGATAACTGTTCCCTTTCTGCCCCTCGGCTCAGTGCACACAGCACTGTTGCCATGTTTGGCCGGTGTAACACCTGTGAAAGACCCAGACAGATGAATAGGCAGTTAGGAGAGTCCCGCGCCTCACACCTGGCAGCTGAACACCTCACCAAGGTCCTTTGCCATCTGAGGAGACTAGCTGCTGTCCTGAACCACTCAGTTCTTTCGAGCAGCAGGAACTGAGTAGCTACAATGCGTTCCTAGTGACTTTCAGAGAAGAACAGAAAGAAGAGGTAGATACTCTGAGAAAATCCATTAACCAAAATACTGCATTCTGGGAGCACCTTGGGGAATCATGGTTCCTCTGATTATTTTCTGCTCTATCACTCAGGTGCCTGGCTTGTACTCACAATCCCACCCACTTTTCACTGGAAAGCTGTTTCAAGAAAATCAGGATTCAGCAGGAAGGGTGCTGGGGTTTGGATTATATCATCAAGGGTTAGTTCAAATGAGTTAAGATCATTTATTTCAGTTTTCAGAGGTGTCTGGTGAAGAGGAAGGAGACCTGGGCTGTGGTTCAACAATTCTACTCACTGGTTGTGCGACAGTCGACAAGATGCCCAACCTCAGTTTCTTTCCTTTTATGTCAAACTGCAATGATGTGCAGTTAACTTACCTGAGACAGCGTTTCTTCTGCCTGCTCTGAAGCCAACATCACAATCACTGTCTGAATACTCACCATGCGCAGCCTGTGCTGAGGGCTTTCCCACACTCTTGTCCTCACAGCCCTCTGTGGTGGGCACTACCGTTCCCATCAATAGATTGGAAACCACAGTGAGAGAGCTAAGTAATTTGGGCCATATGACTGTACACTTTCATGTTAGGTGTCCTAGTTACGGCTACTATTGCCGCAACAAAGCACCAGGACCAAAAAGCAAATTGGGGAGGAAAGGGTTTATTTGGCTTCTACTTCTGTCATCATCAAGGGAAGTCAAGATAGGAACTCAAACAGGACAGGACCCTGGAGGCAGGAGCAGAGGCCATGAAGGGTGTTGCTTACTCGCTTGCCCCTCATGGCTTGCTTAGCCTGCTTTCTTAAGGGTTCCGAGGAGCCCTTAAGATATGGTACCACCACAATGGGCTGCTCCTTCCTCAAATACTAATTAAGAAAATGCCTTATAGGCCTGTTTACAGCCCTATCTTATGGAAGCAATTTTCTTAATTGAGATTCCCTTCTTTCAGATGACTTGAGCTTGTATCAAGTTCACATAAAACTAGTTAGCATTTTAGGATTCAAACCTCAGGTCTTGACTAGAACCTATGCTCTCAATTGCCAACCACATTCCAAAGAGCTGTTGTACAGAAAAAAATGAGATAACATTACTATGAGGCATTACTATGAGATGCCTCCTGGGTGCTTAGCAATGTGGGTCCTCCCTCTTCTCTAAGACACAGCTCCTTAAACTGTGGGCTAGGTAACTAAATGTGGAGGGTCACAGAAACTTGGCAACAGTAAAAAGTTTATGAGCATACAATGACCAAAAATTAACTCAAAATCAAACAGAATGGGTATAAGATGTTTTGGGCAGTGCCCCCTGTGTTAGATCACATGACCTCATGGCCTTGATTCTGAGCACACAACAGGTATACTCTGCACTGTGCACGCCATCATCCCAAACACCGCAGCTTAGATTTGAGATGACTTTACATTATAAACTGTGGTGTTTATGTCGCACACCTAGTTCTCTGCTCTTATGAAAAACCACAATGGTTTCTTTCTAATATTTTCCTACTGTCATTTCTTAGTATGTAAGCGTAAAATTAGTACATTTTGGGATTTTACTGTGTTAGAATGCTGTATTTTAAAAAAAAACTGTCATTTGAGTTGTTTTTTTTTTTTTAAAGAAAAGTTAAATGAATTTGGGCTTCAGATTAGGACAGTATTTCTTATAATGTATGCACGGCCCTAAACATACTTCTGGCGTTCTGTTTTATGCACTATGTGAAGTGGCGTTCTCAGCATTGACAGTTATAAAATAAAAACATCAACCAACTCTGAAAAGCATTGGGGATGCTTCATGTCCTGCAATATCAAGACTCACCCAAGATTTAATTCTTCTCATAGAAATACACAACCAAGTAAAACCCATTAATTTGTAATTTAGCTTATATAGTTAACAAATATAAAATTATCTATGTACTGAAGAGCTATTTTAACTTATTTTAAGTTTTTTTGTTTATCAATAAATATTCGATACCTATTTTATATACTTAGATGCCAGGGGTCACATAAAACTATCTCAGGTGCATAGGAGGTCACGAGAGAAAAAGTGTAAGGAGCCCCATCTAAGACATAAAAGCACAAAGGCTCTGCAGGGCTCATGGTCTCACAGTCATGGTGTGGCCACAGGGGTCCTGTGTGAGCACTTGCTTCTTGAGAAGAGACTGATGGGGTGGGATGGAACTCGCAGATGTGAAGTCAGTTCTACAAATAGAGGCAGGGCTATGGATGAAATTCCTCCCCTCTCTTCAAAGTTGAGAGCTGAAGGCGCTTTGCCAGTGAGCTGTTGCTGAAGAGTGACCATCACATTTGTACATGGTCACAGATCTCCTCAGAGCTAATGCAGCCAAGGTGGCTGCTGGACACCAATGAGAAAGTAGGGCCGAACAATCCCACAACCCATGCTTCCATGGAAATGAGGAAGGGCTGAATGCAAAATGGAGCTGTGATTCCAAATGTGTATTGAGTTCTCTACTTTTTACTCTAGAACCAGGTTGTTGCACCCCCTCATCACCTCAACCTACCCAAGGTGCTGATTCCCACAGCCAAGAGCCACAGGGTGAGAACTGTGGGGTCTGGGACGCAGGGAGCTGGCTCAGTGGATAAAGTGTTTGTCTTGCAAGCATGAGGACCAGCATTTGGATTCCCAGAGCCCATCACATGCCAGGTGGTCATAGCAGCAGTAAGCAATGCCAATGCTTGGAAGGTGGAGACAGCCACTCAGAGCAAGCTTATGAGTGAGCCCTGGATTTAGATTCTGCATCAAAGAAAGCAGTAGAGAGTAATCTAGGAAGACTCCCAGGGACAACCTAAGGCCTCCACAAGCATGGTCATATACATGCGAAAATACATCCATTCACCTACATACTCTGCTGGCTTACTTTCTGTTGCTGTGATAAACCACTCTGGTCAAAAGAAACATATGGGAAGAAAGGATGCATTCAGCTTCTACTCTCAGACTGCTGTCCATCATTGAAGAAAGGCAGGGCAGGGACCCAACTTTGAAGCAGAGACTACGAAGGGCTTGTGAGTCACTGGGGCCTTGTTCCTCTTCCAGTATGCCCATTCTTTCACTTTTCACCATTACTTACCTATTTAACTGGCACACTGGGACAGGTGGCCGAGCCCAAGCTGGGGCTGCTGGAGGCTTAGCCTTTCCCCTAAAACTCTGGTTATAGATATGTCAGAGGAAGACAGCATGGGGCCTTGAACCATGGACTTGGGATTCAGAACACTTCTCCAATCTTTTGATATACACTAATTGTACAACTACTAATTATGCAGCTGGGGGCAATTTGCTTAATCATTCTGCTTTGATCCCTCATATACAAGTAGAAAATGTAGATAACAGTACCTACCTTATATGATTGCTACAATTATTAAATTAAAAAATTCAAATGGCAAAAAAATCCTACTTACAAAGTGCCTTGCATGGAGGCAAACATACATTTGGTAGCTGTCACTCTTTTTTGTCACCAGTAGTACAAAGGTGCCAGCACACTGCCTGGAGCTCAGCAAGTATCTTGTGGGGCATTAAGTCCCTATTATCTGCAAACTGGGTGAGAGGAGGCCAAGAAGGAAAGCAGAACACTTTATCCCAAGCAGCCTGATTGTATGAAGCAGCAAGAGTCACTACACACAGCCATCAGTCATACCTGCATTGTATGCTTGCAGGAACAAAAGACTCCAGGTTTCCCTCAGGAAGAGGTTTGCATATATGGAAACACTGTCAGGAGGGATGTGCTGTAAAGGGCCTCTTGGTATCTAGAAGAACATCTACCAGGATGGGCTATGTGATGGTGAGTGTTGTCAGCGTGTCAGGATCTAAAATCATCTCAGAGGTGGGCCTTTGGGCATGCCTACTAGAATTATCTTGATTGTGCTATATGAGGTGGGGAGACCTGTCCACTGTAAGTGTTGCCATTCTCTGGCCAGAATCCTGGACTGTGTAAGTGGAAAAAGGAAGCTGAGCAGCAGCACGATTGGCCCTTTTCTGCTTCTTGACTGTGGGTGCTATGTGACCAGCCCCTGCTGCTGCTGCTGCTGCTGCTGCTGCTGTGATCCCGCTCCGCCCGCAGAGCTGTATGCTTGAACAATGAGCCAGAATTAACCCTCTCTCTCACTTGTTGCTTTTGTCAGGATATTTTTGTTTTGTTTTGTTTTTTTAAGACAGGGTTTCTCTGAGTAACAGGCTAGGCTGGCCTTGAACTCACAGAGATCCACCTGCCTCTGCCTCCCAAGTGCTGGGATTAAAGGCATGCACCACCACCGCCTGGCCATTGTTAGGATATTTTATCACAATGATGGAAACATAACGGGAAAAATGGAAAAGGGCTGACTCCTTGTAAACAGTGGCCAGGCGAGTCATGGGCAAGAATAAAAGACCCACCAGACATGCTGCTCTTACATGACTAATAGTATCATGATACATACTCTATAGCAGGACCACATAGCAGAAACACTACCCATGTATCCATGAAGGAAAAACTGGGCTTCAGTGGGCCTGTGTCACTCTGTAGAAGGCTCTCAAACTCTTCACACAGCTAATGGTCTCCATCCCAAGAAGAGATTCTCCTTGGGTGGTCACAGATATTTCACATTCAATTGCATTTAAAACCTTACTCAAAACCTGCTCATTCCCCTCTCCCGGTGCTCCCTTCTCAATGGTGATACAGCTCTCCAGTCCACCAATGGTGATACAGCTCTCCAATCCACCAAGCAGAAAATTAGCACCACCCCTTGAATCTGAGCCACTGCTCCTGACAAGCTGAGCTCTGCCCTCTGGATCTTTGTTGCCACTGCCAATAAAGAAACAGCCCCTCTCCTTCCATGACTCTGTGTTTCCAACCCTCTTCTAACCAGTTTGGCTTCCATGATGTCCCTGGAATGATTTTCTTAGAATGGAGACTGGGCCATGTGATGATCAGTTTCACATGCCAGCCTGTATTCATTCTAGGTGCTGCTGGGTATTCTGTAGATGTGGTTAATGCAATTAGGTGGCTTCACAAAAAGGAAACTGATGGCCCAAGAGAGGTGTTTCCCCAAGAAGTGCAGCCTGTTCAGTGTGGCTCAGCTCCTGCCTCACTGCTCCTTTGCAGCACACCCCTCCTGATGTGTGCCGTAAGAGCAGACTGGGCAGTCCCTACAGCTGCATATGCCAAGCCTCACCCTAAATTCTTTCATTTACACTGAGTTTGTATCTCTGATGGAACCTTGGCTAAGGCACACTCATCTCTAAAGAGAATTCTTCTATTGATAGAACCTCTAAGATGGTAAAATTCAACAGCCAGGCCAGGCCAAGCTTTGTGAAGCATGTGGAGCAACAGAAATCTCTGCATACTGGGGCTGTGTGGGTTGGGAAGTGAGCTCGGCCCTTCCCATGCACTCTGAGAGCCAACCATCATATGACCTTCGCTGCTCTCCACCTCCTGACTACAGGGAGGCAGAACTCAAGGTGGGTTTTACTCACTCAGAGCGAGTGTTCTCTGAGACAGGGTCTCATGTAACTTAGGTGAAGTATTATACACAAATATTCTTAAAAATAGAGTAAACTCACTAAAGACCAACAGAACTATATTTCTTTCACAGATTTAATGCTCCCTCTTACAACTCCATTAATATAGTTCTACGCATGCATCCCTATAAGAAAATTTAACTTAGCTGGGCGGTGGTGGCACACACCTTTATGCCCAGCACTCAGGAGGCAGAGGCAGGCAGATCTCTGTGAGTTCGAGGCCAGCCAGGTCTACAAGAGCTAGTTCCAGGACAGGCTCCAAAGCTACAGAGAAATCCTGTTTAAAAAAAACAACAACAACAAAAAAAAACACCGAAAAACAAAACAAAAACCAAAAAAACCCAAAACAAACAAACAAAAAACCCCCAAACCAAAAAAATAAAAACCCCAAAACCACACATACAACACACACCCCCCCAAACCAAAACCAAAACCAAACAAACAAATAAACAAACAAAAAACATCATAGGGCTGGGAGATGGCTGCCCTTCCAGTTACCCAGGTTAAATTCCTAGCAGCACCTACACGGTAGCTCCCAGCCGTCGTTAGCTGCAGTTCCTGGGGACTTGATGCCCTCTTCTAGCCTCTGTGAACACAAAACACACACATGGCACACATACATACATGCATGCAAACCCTCACACACAGAAAATATTAATTGTTTTAAAGCCTGTATAAAGCCAGGCAGAGGCAAAGGTGGCCAGATGATAAGATCAACAGAAGGTTATCAATATGTTGTAAAGGTTAAAAAGCTATCTTCCCCAGAGGGTAAGCAGCTGTTAAAATATTCCCTTCTAAGAAAACATGGATTGAAGCAAAAGGGTTCAGGCAGAGTGGTAGGCGATCCATTTCCTTAGAGTGCCTAGGTTCCTGCTCTGGCTGGCTCACAGCGCTGCCCTTTCTAAGACCTGGGCATTTCTGGTACAGGTGGGGTGGAAAGAGCTTCTGATGACCTTTCCAGCTCTAACCCTCTTTAGTTCCATACGCTCAGTATTAGCAAAGAAAACATGGCACCTGCTCTTTGCAGGATTTCTCTGGAATGGACAAAGGCAATGTCAGCACGTGGATGTGGTGCTGGAGCCCAAGACACTCAGAACCATATCCCTATCTTACCCATAAGCTTCCTCTTTAGAGCCATTTGACTGATGGTATTCAGACCAGACCACTGCCTGTCCCCAGTGACAGCTCAAAGGCAATAGGATCCACACGCTCACCCTCTTGGCTCTTGGGGCTGGGTGCACATGCTCTGGTCTCCTTAGCACATACAGACTGGACTAGGGATTGCCTTGCGAGTCAGCTCCCAACACTTAAGATTTCTACCACTAGAAATCTGTTAATCTCTCTTAAATTTACCCCCTATTGTCACTACTCTGTTAACCTCAGCTTACATGTCTACCCTTGAGTAGGTCCCGATTTTGTCATTTCATGAGACACAAATCTTCCTACTATTCTGGTATCAGAGGAGGTAGAATGCTATCCTTCTGTAACTTCATAAAGTGGGGTTAAGCTAGAACCTTTAAATGGCAGTAGCAACAGACCCCTGTGCAGTTCTTATCAGTAGATTAATGTACTAGAATTATAATAAATTCACCATCTTGGGCTTCAGACTCTTCACACTAGATTACCTAGGACAATGCCCTCATTCACTTGCCTTCTCTTCCTTGTGCTTGTCTGTGAAATCTGTAAGGTAATACGCATGTTTCTATGATTATAAATAATCAATTAATAATGCATGTAAAATGGATAAAGGTAAACATGGGCCAGTAACGTCAGCTATTGCTCTATTACAACCAGTATGGCTCAGTCAATATTTGAGGCTTGATAATCTGCTATGCCATTATTTTTCTGGAACCTTATTTCCTTCTACTTCACCCCAAAGACCAAATTACTGAAGTCATTAACAGCTCTCCCTTTCCGTGTGTGTTGGGGGAGGGTTGGAGGACAACCTTGGGTGTCATTCCTCAGGAGCCATTCATCTTGTTTTTAACACAGAATTTCTCACTGGCCTGAACTGGCCAAGTAGGCTAGGCCTGCTGGCCACAGAGCCTCAGGGATCTGCCTGAGTCCATCTCCCCAGTTTCAGGAACAGCAAGAGATGCCACCACGCCTCTTTAGTTTTGTTTGTTTTAAATGTGGGTTCTATAGCTCAAATCCAGGTCCTCATGTTCTCATGGCAAGCACCATACAAACTGAGCTATCTACCTAGTCCCTCTTTAATTTCTTTTAAACTACAACTGCGTCCTTATAACTACCTCAGAGAGATAAAATGTTGAGGAAATAAAAGGACCTAGGTCTATGCTCCTGCAGCACTGGACTACAGTGGCCAGGGTGGGGGTATGAAGACTGAGACTCCTCTTCTGTTTGCACAGCAGAAGGTACCCAGAAACAAGCCACAGCAAAGGGCTCATGGTGCCATGGTCGGAAGGGCAAATCTGCTCCTCACTTCTGCCTTAATTTTCTCTTCAGAGGAACCAAGCCAGTGCTCATGTATGTCTAAAACTGCTTAAAGCTGGTGCTTCTCTGAGCCAGGCATCTTTTCACATCAAATCTACTAAGAGCCTTGCAACCCTCCATTGTCATGAGAAGCAGCCCTTTCCTGTAGCTGAAGTTCTTGGCCAGCTTCATCTGGCAACACTCAAAATTCGGATTTTAGAAGGCATTTGTTGAAGAATGCCCTGTCTGGTCTTTTCTTCTTGTTCTGTAATGCCATTTGGTAAGATTTCTGCCTCTTCCCTGCTCATGTCACTCCCTTAGCATGTGGGAATCCTGTCAGAGGTGCTGTCTGGGGAAAATGACGACTCACAAGACTTGCAGAATACAGCTCCACCCTCTTCATACCCTTGCTCCCTTTGTTCATGTCTGCCTCATTCCCTGAAAGCCTCTTCTCTTCTCCTACTTCAAGAATCATCTGGGAAGCTCCCCTTGGCAGGGTGAAGGTGTGAGAAAAGGAAGTCTTGGAGTGTGAGTGCGGGCAGTCTCGGGGACTGTGAGTGCGGGCAGTCTCCGGGAGTGTGAGTGCCGGCAGTCTCGGGGAGTGTGAGTTCTGGGCAGGATTTTGAAGATATCTTACCAAGTCTCTTAATTTATTCACAAAGAAAAGGAAGATGATCATCTGCCCACCACAGTGACCTGTCTGGTACTCAGGTCTTAGCCTCTTAATGAGTGAACAAATGCTGAAAGAGCCAAATGGGTAAATGCAATGCTGTGGAAGCTTTGTTGCTCCACCATTGCATCTGACTCTCAGCAGTTACCCCATGGAAGAGCTGCACATGCCCCTGAAAGGCACAGGGATTTCAGAAACAAAGGGCAGCATGCAGGGCAGCCACACATGGGTCCAGATGTCCCAGGGAGACAGATGTGCCCCTAGACTTTGCCCAAGGTTGGGCTCACTGGATCACTGGTGGAACTGTGTGGCCACTGTCAAAGCTGCCCAGTTGCTACATACCATTGGCCTTTGAAGTGCTGTGCTTTAGTGACAAAGGGGGACTGTGCCTGGCTTCTGCCTCTAGACAAGGGCTGCCAGTAAGGGCAGCTCTGCTGTTGCTGTCTTCTGCCACATGCACACTAAAAGCTCAGGTGATCCTGCTTGGGAGGGTCTACCAAAGTTTGATAGTTAAAAAGGGATCAGAAGAGAAAAACACACCCATAGAGTCAGAAACTGGAATCTGGGCTCCCTCTCAAGTCTGGATTTTTCCACCAGAAACATAGACAATTCTTATCTAATTTCTATTTTATGACTAAACGAGCTTCTACCTCCCCTCCCGAAGGTGGGGGGAGCATTAAACCCAGGGCTTCGTACATGCTAGGCAAAGTTCTCTACCCTGAGCCACACACACCCCTAGCCTCAAATGATAACTAACTGCAATGATCCATGCAAAAGACTCCGAGTGGTACCAGTACTTAGCAGTTGCTCAACCACTCTCATTGTACTTCTGCTCTGTAAAAAGGCACTGTCTTTCACAAGGTAATTTTTATTTCTTATGCTAGTTGACTTCTGAAGTATTTTGCCTCACGGCTCCACTCTGAACAGTCAAGTCAACGTGAATGAAGACTTGGCCCAATGTAACCCTAAACTGTCTTGGCAGTCACCCACTTGTCCCTTGACCCTGAATCCCCCATTAAAGCCTTCCTACCCTTGCTCATGTTCACCCTTACACATAATGCTTGCTTCCAGTACTTAGGACCTACCTTTCTCACAGAGATCTCCAAAACTAACCCACTGCCTCTTGCTCTTCTATTTCTCACCCTGGCTACTCTGTACCCATTTACTCACTCATCCAGTCAGTATTATAAGCAAAGCACGTGCCAGATTTCATCCAAAGCTCTTTCTCATTATATATGAGTTCTCCAAGACACGTAACTACCATATTTCTCCACAGTATCCGGAATGCCATCTGCCACATTATCAGGGGCAAGTAAACCAAAGGAAGAGAAGATAGGGAAGATTATTCTAGTTAGTCAATATTTAAAAAGCATTTGGGGGGCATGTGCATATTGCTTAGCTTTATTAAAATGGTGATGCAGGTCACAGACACAAACATAGATGCTGAGAGATGCAGATTATTTCAGAAACTATCTTGTCCAAATAGTTGCCTAAGGTTGCAGTGTCAGCCACTGCTGGGACCAGAGTTCAGCCCTTACACAGCAGAAGGATTCTAATTTACTCCAATTCTTCACAAATTTTGCCTCAAATTCACCCTGGTTATTAGATTCACTTTCGCAAAGCTCCCACTGGCTTCTGTATCTGTAAGTGCAGAAGGTCACAAGTGCAGTCTCTGCTACCCCAAACAACTCTAAAAGAACCAAAGAAACACACAAAAACGTCACGGTCACCTTTGTGCTAAAAAGGGCCAGCCTGACAGAGTAATTTAGCAAGTACAGGAGCGTTTTCCAAAGCCTGGCAGCCTCACCTTGCCATGTCATTTAGAATGACTCCCATGGTGGAATATAAACATTCTTTCTTCAGAAAAAATAGCAGGAACCCCCCCCCCCAAATCCACCACCAACAATAAATAAACACATCTTCCAGATGTGGAAGCTTTGATTATGTTTCTGGGTTAGTGGAGAGGAAAATGGTATCCAAGCCATCAGGTGAGACAAGGAAACAAATCAATCAGTTCCAGAGCAGACTGGGACAGGATCAGGGGCAGGGCTCTGAGCACAGCCCTGAGGCCCAGAGCCAACAGCATCCCCTCTGCCTGGTACACAGCCTGGGAAGCCCCTGTCTGAGCAGCACTCATTATACTGTATCCTAACTCCATCACTGGCAAGCTGGGGAAGTTTCTTCCTCTCTTTGAGCCTTCGGGCTACTCTGGTAGCAACAGGAGCCAGGAAGTCAGCCAAAGACTTCGATCAACAGTATTGAGATAATTGAGTAGCCATCTGGAGAATAATGAAGTTGAATCCACACCTTGACACTCTAAACTAGGATGGATTCCAAATGGATCAACACCTAACATATTAAAAGAAGAAGGAAATAAAAAGCACAGGGCCAGAGAGATAGCTCAGTTAGCAAAGAATGTGAGTTTAATCCTCAGAGCCCACATTGGAAAAGCAATGCTTGTAATCCCAGCTCTTGGAAAGTAGAGACAGGCAGATCCCTATGCTTAATGTCCAGCCAGCCTAACTTACTTGGCAACCTACCAGGCTAATGAGAGACTGTGTCAAAAAAAAAAAAAAAGCGTCCGATGCGTAAGCACTGACACTGAGGTTAAGTTCTGGACTCTCATGCATGTTGCCTCCACACATACCTGTGGAGGACTGCGCCAGCTTAAAATCCAGAAGCCATATCAAAAGGACTGATAAACTTAATCCCTGCTAACAGAAAAGACTACATGGTAAAAATATAAATGCAAAATAAGCCAAAACCCGAAAAGTAAAAACAAAAGAGAAAAACCTAGGAAATAAATTATCTGTGCAATAACACCACCGAGAAAGGACAGCTGTCTCTTATGCAGGATGCTCTTAGGGGCCAACTGTCCACTGGTGGGAGAGGGCTATCAGCTGGCCTGGGCTGCTCTAATAAAATGCCCTAGCTGTCACTTCTAAACAGGATTCAGCGAATCAAAATCTGGATGTTGGGAACTCCAAGGTCAAAACTGGCTTCTTGTTTGGTGGAAGCTATTTCTCATAGATGGCACATGCTAAATGACCTCATGTGGGAAGTTGGACAAATAAGTTCCCTTGGGCCTCTTTTATAAAGGCACTAATCTTTCTTACGGGACAGCTGTCACGACCTAGTCATCCCTCAGAAATCCCATCCCCATATCTGAGTGTCAGCACACTGGGGTTAATTTAACCCGTGACTGTGGGACAGGGAAAGCACAGCTTCTCAGACCCTGTAACACGGCACAGGGAACCACGGTAAGAATCACACCGACTGTTCAAGAATGCCTGGGTTCTCACTCCCACAGCCTGTGAATCTAGGATTAGATGACAAAGGAGAATTGAATGCACAAATGAAGGGAACTGATTAGTTAACATCACAAAATTGTGCTAAGTTATCCAAGTGGGTCCAGTACAACCATGAGGCCAAACAGGGACAGGGAAGGATGAAACAGTCAGGTCAGAGGACACCAGAGGAGAAAGCTCACATTGGCCACTGCTGGCTTTGAAGACGGGGGGCTAGAAGTTACTTCTGAACAGGTGGTCCACTATAAAGCTACCAGAAAAGAAAGAAACAAATCACCATCCTCCCTTCAGCCCAGAAATCTATCCAGACTTCTGACTTCAGCCTTAAGACAATGTTACTTGAAACCACTAATTTGTAGTAACTTATTATAATAGCAATGAAGAGACCAGCACAAAGATGAAATAACCCTTCTCATGGGGAATGTGAATGGCCTCAACATAGGAAAGGATGCCGAATCTCACTTAAAATAACTAAGATGACAGAAACTAAAAAGGCCACTATATGCACATGCGTGCGCTTGTGTGTATGTGCATGTGTATGCGTATGTGGGCATGCGTGTGTGTGTGTGTGTGTGTGTGTGTGTGTGTGTGTGTGTGTGTTGAGACAGGGTCTTGCTATGTAGGCCAGGATATCCTCCAACTAGTGATCCTCTTTGCCTCAGCCATCTGAGTGCTGGGATAGTACAATGATCTTTGAGGATAACAAAGTAGGAGGGCTTGCAAAACAAACTAATAATAATAGAAAGAAAGACTCATCTCAAAGTACACTCATATGTATATGCAACCTCTTGACCTTTAGCTAAGAGGTCTCTGCAGTTCAGTGACTAAAGATTAAACTTTTTAATACACAGTTCTGAAGCAATGTTTTAAAAATAAATTTGAGATGGAATTTTAGTCCTAAATGTAAAAGGTAAAATAAAATTTCACCAACAGAACACCCACGGATTACTGGTATGAACCAATGCAACTACTTTTGAAAATGTTTAAACAGTAAGTATTGTGTTACTTTTATATTGCAATTAAGAGACACCATATCCAAGGTAACTTATAAAGTATTTAATTCTGTAGCCCAGAGATCCAGAGGGTGAGTTTATGACCATTATGGCAGGGAACATGGCAGTAGCAGGCAGGCCAGCACAACAGTGGAGCAGTTGCTGACAGCTTACATGTTGAGACAACAGTCATGAGGCAGACAGAAAACTAACTAGAATGATTTTGAAACCTCAAAGCCCACTTAGTGACACACCTCCTCCAACAAGGTCACACCTCCCAATCCTTCCCAAAACGTTCCACTGACTGGAGGCCAAACACTCAAACATATGAGCCCCTGAAGGACATGCTCATCCAAACACCACATGTGTCTATGATTATACACATGATCTATAGCTCCTCTTTTCAGCTACACATGCAAGAGATGTCTATGCGGTGCTTACAGCAGCTTTCCATGCAACCCCCAGCACAGAAACCCAGATGTCCACCCACCGTTAAATGGAGAAATGAGACATGGTACAAGCACAGAGAGAAATATCAATCAAGCAACAATGAAGAGCTGCTGCATGCAGCAGGAATATTCCTTGAGATACAGTGTGCTTGCCAAGAGCCAAACAGCAGGAGCATGCTCTTTATATGATGCTCAAACAGACAGAACAAAGGCTCCCCACCTAGGGGAGAGTTACAGCTTGGGGGGGGCATGAGGTTACCTTTTGAGGTGCTGGAAATGTCTTGTATCTTGCCCTGGGTGGTAGTTTCTTGGGCACAAAGTTGTGTAAAAAGTCATTAATCCAAATCCTTTGGATTTAAATGCATTATATATGTTCTATAAATTTTATCAGTGCTATGGCCCAACAAATAATTTAAGAGAAGAATTTGTTTTGTTCATGATGTCTGAGACTTCAGTCATTGTGTCAAGGAGGACACGATAAAGCAGTTCACATCATGATAGATAGGAAGCAGACTGGAGCAGTAACAGGAAAGTGGTTAGGGCAAGATCCAGCCCTAAGAATTCATTCAAGCCACCATTTCCTCCAAGCGGGTCTCACCACTCACAGATCTATCACCTCCCAACAGTCTATTCAAAATTTGAATTCATTAATGGATTAAACCATTCATGAGGTCAAAACCCTTGTGGTCTAATTTTCCACTACATAGACACTCACACAGAGGCCTTCTCAGATAGGAACAGTGTCAGTTGCCTTAGTAAGCACTTGTTTACTTCCCAACCTAACCAGGCTGACTACCAAGATTAGTCATCACAAATGCTACGTTCATCTGTGGGGTGTGTGTGTGTGTGTGTGTGTGTGTGTGCGTGTGTGCACCTGAGTGTGTACATACACTACAGTACAGGTGTGGAGGTCAGAGGACAACTTGCAGGTGTCAGTTCTCTGGGGCTCAGAGTCAGCCATGGGGTTGAAATTCAGGTTCCCAGGCTTGGAGGCATGCCTATACCCACTGAGCCATCTTGCCAGTCCATAAATGTGATTCAAGTTCAAAAGTAATTAGGGTTGGAGAGTGGCTCAATGGTTAAGAGCACTTGCATGTTCTTGCAGAGGACCTGGGTTAGATCCCTGCATCCGCAGAGTGGTTAGTGACTTTTTGTAACTCCCTCTTCCGGGCCCCATGGGAGCCAGACAAGCAAGTGGCACACAAATATATATTTAGGCAAAATACTCAAGTGCATAAAGTTAAAAAAAAAGCCAGGAATGTTGCTGCACACCTTTAATCCCAGCACGCAGGAGGCAGAAGCAGGTGGATCTCTGTAAATTCAAGGCCAGCCCAATCTATACAGTGAATTCTAGAACAGCCAGGGCTATGTAGAGAAACTGTCTCAAAACAAAATAATTTAAAAACCACCTTGAATAGTTGTTCACCAGTCAAATAAGCCTGGTTAAAAAAAAAAATCCAAATCTTTACAACCCTCTATTAGGCACACTGCAAAAAATAAGCACTGCTGCATATAGCTGATTGGAAAGAAAAATGTTATCATCCTTATGGAGGCTAATTTTGCAATGTCTTGCAAAAATAAAAATTACAATTCCCCTTTTGTATAATAATTTCACTTTTGGAAATTTATCCTATAACTATACTTTCCCACAGTGATATAACAATGTTCATGGCAGTACCGACTCATCCCTTAGCTATGAAGACAAAATGGCATAATCAGAGAAGGCATTTATAGCCGGCCTATCACTCTCCACAGAGGAACATGCAAGTTTGAACATACCTCAAAGCACTCTACAAAGCCCCAGGGTACAAAGGTATCATTGCTGGTGCCATAAAATAAAAGTAAAAAAGTAATTTTCCTCTATTAGACTCTTCTCTATTAAATTCTGACATGGCCCTGTTTGATGGGTGTCAGGCCAAGGTCAGATGCTTCTCATACATTTAATAAAGGTTCAAGGGTTCAACAGCTGGACATCACCAGTAAAATGATGCATAGACTATCATTTCAATTTGGTACAAGAACTGGCTTTGAGGCCAGGCAGTGGTGGTGCACGCCTTTAATCTCAGCACTCGGGAGGCAGAGGTAGGTGGATCTCTGTGAGTTCGAGACCAGTCTGGTATACAAGAGCTAGTTCTGAGACAGGATCAAAAAGCTACAGAGAAACACTGTCTCGAAAAACAAACAAACAAAAAAGAAACTGGCTTTGCTTGAAAAAGTAGGGACCATGTGTCCTGCCAATATACAACCCTTTAACAAAGGCTGTCTGGCAAGCCTTGTGCTTCAGAAAGCCAACACCAATAACATCCTTTTCAAAGGGTCTGTGTGAGCACAGAGAAAGGCTCTCCTTGCCTGCCTACCCTCTTCTTTTTGTATATGCATATGTATGTATGTGCTCCTCTGTACGAACATGTGTGTAAAGGTCCAAGGACAACCTCAAATGTCATTCCCCAGGAGCCATCCATGTTGTTATTTTGCAACAGGAGCCCACAGAGTAGACAACTGGCTGGCTAACAGTGATACTCTAGATTATCTAGATCAGGTTATTGAGGTGGTGCCATCCCATGGGCTGAGGTCTGACATAATGAAAAGGAGAAAGTTAGTTGAGCACAAGCATTCATCAGTCTCTGCTTCCTGTGCCCAATGTGCACAGTTGCATTCTATTCTGGCTGCCAGGAATTCCTGCCAAGATGGCTGTACCCCTAGAACTGTGAGCCAAAATAAACCCTGCCCAGTTGCTTTTGTCAAGTAGAAAGAAGAAAAGTAACTAAAGCAGTTGGCAGGTCCTTTGCATACTGAGCTACCTTCCCAGCAAGGGTCTTCTGAGAAGTGTGGCCATGTGACCTTGCACACTTAGGCCAACAGCAGTCTGTCTACAATGGAAGCTATGGATGGAAATCCTGGGTGAAAAGAAGTGAAGAGAGAAGACAAATGAGCCAGGTGAGTGAGCAGCAGCCCAGGTACCTAAGATGTGCAGGCACAGAGCAGAAACTCTGCATGCCTATGCCACTCAGGAAGTCCCACTTCTGGGGTGGGCATCAAGATGGTGAGTTTACAGACTGGGGATCTGGCTCAGCGGGCAGGGTAACTGCAGGAGGCAGGAGGTTGGTGGCTTTCTCCTCAGCTGTCATCTAAGCACCTGCAGGGCTAGATCTAATAGTCCTTCCCTGGCAGGGACTCACACCACCTGCCATCCTGCCTCACCACAGGAACCTGGTGGCAAGCACCAGACAGCAAGAAAGACTTAATTGGGAAACTAAGGGGAGAATTCATCTAAACTGCCAAAGAGGGGAGAAAGAAACCTAGATGCAGATAAAGTCATGATGCAGAATTCTTTTCTCTGGAAGAAGCTGAAAAGTGGCTGCCAAGAACCTTGCCCTAGGCTGGGTTCCTGTTTGGGAAATGGATAGTAGGATCCTGACTTGAACAAATTGGGGTTGGCTGTCTCAAGAGCTACTGAGATATCCAGATCTCAGATAGGGGCAGGATTCATCTTATCATGGCCTCTGCAGTTACATGCAGACTTTGTCCAGGACACTGACATGCAGGATAAAGACACCTTTTTTCTAGTCTCTATGGCTCTCAGGGGGACCCCTGGTTCTCAGTCCCCTTATAGTCAATTACAACCATTCCCTTCTATGAGGTCATAACAGATAAATGTAACAGCTAACATTGTACCCTTAATTTTGTATCAGACAGTTTTGTACTAACAACTGTGTGAGGTCAATAACGTAACCAGAACCTGCTACTGCTTCAGGCACAGGACATGTGGGTGGAAAGACCAGTCTTGGAGGTAGGCTGAAAGTTTGATCATGTGCACTGCTGAGCAACCTGTTTCGCCCACCTAACCCGCAAGTCTCAACTGTCTATAAAGTGGGTTAGAACACATTACTTTGTGGTGTCGTGCTTACTCCTTAAGACAGAGAACATCCTCCATGCCAGACTTTCACCCTTCTCGTCTCACTTCCCTTTCAGAACACATTTGTTAGCCATTAAGGCTCCTGCTTATGAACAAAGTCTGGTTTATTTTTATTCTATACCAGTCTACTCTGGAAGTACTCCAAGTCTATCTTGTGTGGGATATAGTACCAGGTACTGCTGCTGGGTTTAGAGTGGACTGGAGGCAGAAGTCTGTGTGATACAGCAATGGCAATGGGGTTGGGGGAAGAGGCAGCTGGGAGTAGAGACTCAAGCTGTTAGGGTTCTTCTCCAGCTTGTCTCTCTTTTGCTGGCCTCCAGCCAGAGTGAACAGGCAGCAGCTTCTTGTTACTTCTGCTTGCAAAGCATGTACTCGGCAAGCAAGGCACCCTTTGAGGACTATATTATCTCAAAGCACCCAAGTCTCAGCTCCCAAGCAGAATGACATCTGAGAATACTGTGACTGGGCCTATCTTTCCTGACCCTGGAGCTCTCTGTTTAACACATTGAGCCAGTCCCTAGGCACTAAGGACCAAACAAAAATTATGTTTGTGGGGCTAGAGAGGAACTGAGCACAACTCCTAGCACCAACATCGGGAAACTCAGGCGATCTAATGTCCTCTGACCTCTGTGGGCACCTTTATGCACGTGGTACATATAGATTCATGAAGATATATATATATATATTTAAAATTCAATTCCTCTTTATTATTATTTAATTTACGTTAGTGGGGTGGAACAGGGTCTCCCTATGTAGCCCTGGTCAGCATGGTAATTGTAACTATGTGTGTAACTATGTAAGCCAGGTTGACCTTTCACTTGCAATGATTCTACTATCTCAGCCTCCCACATGCTGGGATTACAGTATGCCCAGTTTATTTATGTATTTACTTATATTTATATTTTTATTGTGTATAGTATTGGGATCAAATCCAGAGCCTCAGGCATATGAGACACGTATTCTTATCAAGCTCTAAGCTAAAACCAAGAACAATGTCTGATTTCAAAGGACTCAAACACTTGTCCAGTCCCCACACACTGACTCTGACAGCCTCACTGAGATAACACAGGAGTCCTCTTCCCTAAAATATCTTCATTTCCCTCTCCCAATGAAGAAATGCGTCCCTAGAACATTTCTCTACCACTTTCCATACCAAAGAAAATCAAAAACAAAGAAATAGACACAAGAGGCAACTTGTGTATTTTATCCTGCCCAGTGTGCACAGTAGTCCCGCAACTAGGAATTATGATCCACACTGCATGGATGAGGAGGGAAATGGAGTTCACACAGAGATAGTGCTGGTTTGAAACATGGCTGTCTGCTGGCTGGCTCTGCTCTTTCCAGGTCCCAGGCTGCCTCTGTCAGTCTGCTTCCAACTCTGCTAGCTTGGGCTGCTTCATGTATAGATTACCTTCAACCTTTTTGTCCATGCTGGTCCCAGGGGAAGCTGCCTTCTTCCATTCAGTGACAGCAGCAGTGACTGGGTGCCGCCTTAGATTCTCTCATTAGCTCATCTTAATTACACCCAGACCACAGCAGTTCCGGTGCATAATACCTGCTCCTGCTACTAAGCAGGCAGGGTCACTGATAGCTTTCCTAGCCTCCCCTGACTCCAGCTCCTCTAGCTCCCCACTGCTGCCAGCAGCGTCCTTCCTCTGCTGTCCTTGGTTCTTGCACGTGACACTGGGGCAAACACTCAATCCATTCCAATCCCAAACCGCTGTGGGAGTCTAGTTCAAGGCAAGCGTGCTCATGACTCTGCTTAGTCAGGTGCTGCTCATGGTGCTGTGAAAAAGCTAAGAAAGGGGAGGAGGGCACAGAGGGCTTCCCTTCCAGAAGCCTAAAGTCCGACGCTAGGACATAAAAACAGAACAAACCACTGGCAAGAGGCAGGTGGAGACTTGAGAGAAACTTGTTTTTCGGCTTTAAACCGGTTTACAGGTAGGAGAACTAAAGTCTAAGAAAGTCAGCCCAGGGAACTAATCACATCAAATAATAGCAACTAACATTTCCTTTAAAAAATTTAAACTTTTTTAAAAAAAGGTTTTACTTTCAGTTTTAATTATGTGCATATGTGTTTGTACAAGTGCGCACAGAGTCTGTGGAGGCCAGAAGAGGGCTTTGTGCCACCTGGAGCAGGAGTTTCAGGCGGCTGTCAGTTGCTGGACATGAATGTTGGAGACCAAACTGGGGTTCTCTGTGAGCACAGTGCATATTCACATTAACACTATGTGCTGGGCACTGCTGCTGCCTCCATTTTCATGACACGGAAAATGAGGCCGAGGGAGTTAAATGCCTTGTCTGCGGTCCCACCAGTACAGAAGCCTGCACTGAACTCTGGACCCCTGCCACTACACTGCAGTCCGTGATGACAACCTTATCTGGTACAGTGACTGAATATGGGGATTGTGAGAAACTGAGCAGGAGTCGAAAGTTTCTGAACACACAGCAATAACGAATTATTTCAAAGTCAATTCTGTAACGAAGCCAGGTGTTATGGGTGGCGCTTGCCCATGCTGTGTCACATACGTGACTTCACTGCTGTACACATGGCGAGGTCAACAGACACTGCCTGGAAACCTAGTCAGACTCCCTGTGATATAAACTGGTTTCTGCTCTTAGAAGCGTGATGGTCAAAGTACAAAAACAAAGACTTTTTTGTAATTCTTCTCACTGTCATGCCTCAGCAGTACCAAAGTAGTACATCTTTGGGCTGTGCTATGTTAAAATGTTTGATTTTAAGAACTGCTATGAGTTGCTGATTTGAATTTCTTTTCTTTCCTTCTTTTTTTTTTTTTTTTTTAAAGTCATTAAACAGAGCTGGCCAGATGGCTCAGTAAGTAAAAGCTCTTGCCGCCAAGCCTAAAGATCTGAGTTTTGATCCTGGAAACAACTGCTGTGTGTGCCTACATACACACACACCTAACTTAACTTTTAAACATTAAATGAATTTTGGCTGAGGACAGAATTTGCAGCAATTTTTGAAATGGTCCTAAACACTGCTGTCTTCTACTGGGCATTTAGGGGAAGTGGTGTTCTCAGCACTGACGGCACTGAATATCAAACTTTCAACCAAGATTTAACTCTGTATGTAAAAATAAACGTGCACACCCATCTCATCAATACACAAGCCTGCTTTGCCCTTTAATAATAAAATTTCATGTATACCAAAGAACTGTTTTTAAAACAAATTTCTTTAAGCACTATTGCCAGTATTTGTCTGATTTGTATATGTACTCTATACATGTGTGTACCTGGAACCATGTGGTGTAAGGGGTCATGAGCAGTGAGAGTGTAAGGAGTCCATTTTGCCCCACTGTGCAGCTCAGCCTGAACTGACCAGGGACATCAATGGACAGCTTTCCTGAGTTCATTAGTCTTGGGGTAATCATGAAAATCGTGAACTTGCACTATCCAGAGCCAGCTAAAAGGCATTCCCAATGAGTCCGTTTTGTGTCTGACTGGGAGTTTGCTGGTGCAGCTGTGTACCAGGGAGCAGGAGCTGTGAGTCAAGCCCTGTGTTTCCAAAGGCAGAGCCAGATCAAGAGGAGAGAACTTTCTAGATCCAGAAGTGTCCAACTCACTCCTCACTTTTATGTCTTGCTGTCTATACATGATACCCAAGAATATGAATTAGAAACATTATTTTCCGAGGCAGGAGCCAGTTCAGGCACCTTCAAAAGATACTCAATGATACATGAAATGTTCATAAAATGGGCTTCTAATAAATGCTATATATCCCAGTATCTCCCCCCACACAAACACACACAGGGTGCATGGTCTCACTATATAACCCAGTATCTTCCCCCCTACACACAAACACACCCAGGGGACATGGTCTCACTATATATCCCAGTATCTCCCCCCACACAAACACACACAGGGGACATGGTCTCACTATATATCCCAGTATATACAGTGGTTTAGAGCTTGCATTTAGCTTCTGGAATGCTGGAGTTATGGATGCACACAACTAAGCCTGGCTCCCCAAAGACTTTCTCCAATTCTCTTACATGGGTTTCATAATAAACTGTTACCATTACAAAAGTTACTTACTAATTATTGCCAAATTGTGTTCTGAGCCACAAGATATCTGTAAAAGTAAAGAAAATATATGTCATTAGAAAAAATGTATATATATCTCAGCTGGTATATTTTATGATCATAGTTATTTTATAATGGCATGCACATTCATTTTGGCAAATCTTAGTAAGATGTAGAAAGGAGCATCACATACAAAGGTTAAAATTATAATTATAACATATTCACAGCTATATGAATATAGCTGAATATATATATGAAGAAACATCGAATAGAAACGCATCAAGATGTTAAAGTTGTCTTTAGCTAATTAGACTACCAGTGATATGTTTCGTTCTGCTTTTAACTTTTCAAACTTCCTTTTTTACTCAAAATTTTTAATTAGTTTGATTTAATTTTTTCATTTTATTTTATATGTATGGGCATTTTGTCTGCATGCATGGTTGTGCACCATGTGCATGTAGGAACCACCGAGGTCAGAAGAGAGCGGCAGATCCCCCGCGATGGGGTTTCAGACAGTTATAAGCTACCTGTGGGTGCCAGGAATTGCACCTGGGTCCTCTGTCAATGTTCTTAATCTCTAAGTCATCCTTCTAGCACCCCTCACACACATACAGAATTTGGGCCATCTCTTAGCACCCTTCACACACATACAGAAGTTTAGACCGAGTGTCTCACGTAGCTAAAACTGGCCTTAAGCTCTGGCTTCTATCTCCTAAGTGCTGAGATTACAGGAGCGGGCTGTCATACCTAGTACATTTTTCTAATTTCTATAATGCATATGTTACTTTATAAAACTGGAAAGATAGCAATAAAAATAACAGTTTTCAAATACTGAATTAAAAAGACCATCACTGTCATTTAGTGAGAAAATGAGCCAAGAAGTCAGTAGAGGCAGATGCTTCTGTTCTGTCCCCTCCCCTTCCAGCCCAGACTCCCTGTGGCCTCTGGACACTGTGTTCTCTTGTGCTTGAGTCTAAGCTTGTTCGTCCACCCAGAATGGCCTTACCCACTGCCTGCACAGAAGGCTCCATTCCCCACCCAGAATGGCCTTACCCACTGCCTGCACAGAAGGCTCCATTCCCCACCCAGAATGGCCTTACCCACTGCCTGCACAGAAGGCTCCATTCACTTTTTACCCCGGAGCACCTACTGAACTCTTTGACTACAGCGCTCAGGCTGACTCAAGCACTCCTGTCACCCCGCCCATCTATCAGGCATCACATTGCAGCAGGCATCTTGTCTCTTAGTATTTCTTCTGGTCTCTGTACTAGCACATGTGCCCTGAGAACACAGCTGTGTCCCACCTCTGCATTGCGCTTGTGAAATGTATGAAACCTGGGGCTCAGCTAACATCTGACAAGTGAGAGAATGAATATAAGCACCATGTGCATGAAAGAAAGAAAGAATGCCTCAGAGCATTCTCATTCATAAGAACAGTTGGTTATTCAGTGTTCTGAATCCAGTCTCTCCAGCCACTGGCAGATACTTCTACCCTTTAGGTCTCAGGAGGAGGTGACAGGAGTGGAAAAGCATAGATGGCTCCCTGTGTGCTAATTAAGAGTTCTACACTCCAAAGAAGCATGTGTGACCTGTATCAAGATGCTCACTTTAACCCTAGGCCTGAGGAAGGGGCAGGTACTCTCAGCTGCTAATGTGGGCAGGGCCATGTATGTACATCAGCTACAGTACCAGAACAGAGAGGAGGCTTGGCAAGAGGACATGGTTTGTCCTGGATTCCAGGGCAAGTCTGAGTGTGAGAACTTTCATGATCACAGGGGTGATTCCATAAGAGTAAGGTCATCCAGCCTTTCTGCACCTGGCTTATTTCATTTAGCAGAGTGCTCTTTGGGTTCATCCATATGAGCCCACAAATGACTGTAATTAATCAAAGTACATTATATTCTTGAAAATGCTGAGTAGCAGAAGTTAAAGCCTTTGCTGTGCAAGCATGAGGACTGGAATGCAGATCCCTAGAACAGATCCCTAGAGCATGGTGGATTGCAAAACTTTTTCTTTTGATTTGGTTTGAGAGACCCTGCCTCAATGAATAAGGTGGAAGAGCAATGGAAGATGATTCTCAGGCTCAGGGCTTCACATGCACACATATATACATGTACATAAATGCCCACATACACAAATGCTCGCTTACATACAAACATGAACACACACAGAGAGAGAGAGAGAGAAGGGGGAAAAGAAAAATGCTGAGTATATCTTAAGCTTTCCCACCACAGAAAATGACGAGTATGTGAGATAATGCATAAATTAGCTTGGAATGTGTACTTACTTCAAAACTTCATGTTGTACATGATAAATATATATAACAAATAAATACCTGTTAATAAAAAAAAAAGACTGGGGAGACTGGAGAAATGGCTCAGCAGTAAGAACATTGGCTTACTCTTCCAGAGGAACTGGACTGAATTTCTAGCACCCACACAATGGTTCACAACCATCTGTGGTTCCAGTTCTAAAAGATCTGATGCCCTCTTCTGGTGTTCATGGGCACTAGGCACACACACACATAAAAGCAAAGTGTTCCTGTAAACATGAAGTGCTTTTTCAATTTAAAACATTAAAAAATAGTAGAGCCAGTGTGACTCTGGTACTCTGACAGATTCCTGTCCTGATGCCCTGGTGGACATGAAAGCTCAGATTATAGGGAAGTGCTCAAGGCTCTGAGTGCTGTGGGTGACAAGGGCAGCCTGGGCTCCTAGGTCTTGCCCTGCACAGAGCTGGGATCCTATGTCCCAGATCCAACAGGATACAGGGGACTACACACATTACATGGACTCTGACAGAGTGTGACAAAGAAGCCCCCTTGAGAAGTGGCTCCAGACTGTCTCTAAGCTTGAGATGGTTTGTCATCTCCCATGAGAACTTACTGGGGACTAGTGGCACAGTAAGAGTTTACCCTAAGCTTCCTGGTTGTACTGAGACTGGCTCCCTAAGTCTGTTTGTTACTGGGAGCAACTTAGACTGACGACCAGGAAAAGTTTTGTTGTCTAACAGCAAGCAAAAATCTATATGGAAACTATGGTAGAGCTATCTGGTGAACTATTAAGCAGCCTAGGGAAATGGTGCTTGCACTAAGAAAATATTTCAAATATCATGTGAACTGGGAAAAATCACACAAAAATTGTATCCACAATACAATATTTACTCTATAATAAAACATGAATAAAAATGACTGAGAGGAGAGACATTAGTGCCTGTGTCTGGTCTGGGGGTGAGGAAGACTGGGAATATGGCTTTCTTTTGCTTTCTGTTGAGTCTGAGTAGTCTTATAATTGGGGGGCAGGGGAAATCTATTAAATATAAGAAAAACATTATGATGCATTCCTTCCATACAGGAAAAAAAAACCAACTGACTATAAAATCTTGTGTGTTTAGAACTGGGGGAGGGACTCCAAAGGTAACAGAAGTAAATTAACAGGGCAATTGCATCCTGGTAGTAGGACTAGAAGGCATTTTGTTCCCACTAGCCTTTATTTCCAGAACATTCTTTCACTGCAGTGGCAGCAGCAGTGGTGTGGTGACAGTGATAAGAACAATAATTAAAACTGCCATAACCCAAGGACTCATGTGTGCCAGGCTGTGCTCCAAGACACTTTTGAAACAGTGGCGCATTTTAATCATCACAGACATCTTTCCAGGTATGTTTGGCTTTGCTCATTTTAGAGATGAGGAGCCTGAGGCTCATACATATTCAATGATTTCCACAGACTTCCACAGTTAGTTAAAGAGGCAGCAACAGAATTATAATCTGGGTTTGGCTGATCTACAAGCTATCATCCTTTACCGCTGCTCCTTGGTGAAAAAGACAGGTACTGCTGCTTTAAGAAAAAACAAAACAAAAACGCAAAAACAGAAAAATCTTCATAAAACACAGAGGAAAAGGACTTGTGCCTGTGGGTTGGGGGTCACCCTGGGATCAGGGACTTGGAGCTGACCAGCACCAGGGATCTGCAGCCAGCCACTGACAGATAAATGGTAGCGCCACACCAGAGTTGCTGCTGTGCTGCAGTGACAGTGATGGGCGGACTTTGTCAGGCCAGAACCGGACTGTGAGCATGGAGCTTCTCAAGGCATCCCCTTCTCTGTGCTCGGGCATGGAGGTGGGGCCCTGAACACCACACTCCTTCAGTGAGAGTGCATAAATGGCCATTTGCTTCGCCTTGCTCCTGCCAGTGCCTACCCTGCCCCCAGCAGCAGGCAGCTTTCTAGAAGACTATTAAAAATGGCAATCCCAAGCAAGGAAGCCAAGTAACTTCTAGGCCCTTTACTTTGTAGCTCCTGAGACCTTTGGCAAGATTTTAACCTCCGGGACCTGAATGTTCTCAGATATTAAAGGTGACAGTGTGTCTTGTCTGCCTTACAGGAGTGCTGGAGGACAAAGGGCCCTCCCGCCTTATACAAAAATCAGACCCCTGATGAAAACCCTCCTCAGTGCCACTTGCTACTCTGTTGGGAGGGCAGGTCTAAACTACAAAGCACGACTTACTAAGTCAGGGTGAGGCAGTCCATACCCACCTCTCATACACTCTCAGCCCCACATAATGGATTCCCTTTTCCATTCATGATGCACATTTCTCTAAGGACATCATGTCATTTCAAGCTCGCATGCATTCTACTGTCCTTGACTGGGATTTCCTGTCTCCCACTGTCTACTTAGTAAGCCCTGGAGAACTGTGCAAACATCAACTCCCAACCCCAGCTGGCTGCTCCACCAGGGCGCTCTGTGTCAGGGTCCTTCCCACTAGGGATGCCTATTCACAGGCATTGCTGTGTTACCTACCTCAGTCCCTCCACCATCCAATAGACTATCTGCCTAGTGTCTGCTCACAGCTCAAGTGCAGGGTATGAAGTGAGGGGCGATTAAAAGATAACGGGAGCAGATGGGAGGCCAGAACAAAATAGTCCTAAGTATGTATGGGCACAGTCTTTAAGGTGGTAAACAAGGGGCTGGAGATACAGCTTACTGATAGAGGACTTGCTTCTCCAAGTTCAAGGCCTTGGGATTGGACCTCCACAACCACTGATGAAACAGCCAGTTAGATGTGAACACAGGAGAGTGAAAGTGACTTTGCTTATCTGCCTCGAGCTGAGGGCCCTGGCCAGCTGCCAGCACAGCATTTCATTCCCTTCTCCAAGCTCTACCTGGGGGAAAAGAGCAGCAGGGCATTCCTCCTTTGAAGGCTCACTGAGACATCTCAGATGTGACTCTCAATAGCTCCTCCTCCTGTGGGTTCAATGTATTTGCAGGGTCCTCTCTGGGAACCCAAGTGTAGCTGAATTGGAACAGTCATTGGGACTGGGAGAATCTCTCAAGTCTTAAAGAAGCCTGACATGCCTTTTGTAGTGGAGAGACTACGGTTCAGAATTCGCCAAGGTTTTATTTCGGCATGTTGACTTCAGTAAGGGAACAGCAAACAGGAGAAGGTACACATGAGAACATCAGTGTCCCCATAGCAAGGTTCCCGTGTATCCTCATCTGAGAAAAAGATCCCTTTCCTAAAAGCATTAGCTGTCCTGTTTGGTGAGCAGCTCTGCCCACTCCTAACTCCATCGCTGACTACTGGAGGAACTAACTCACCAGTGAACTACACCTGGGAGGTCTGTATGGCAGGGCGGGCAGGAGAGTCAGGGTCGCCCAGGTGAGAGCTGACATTCTCAGGACACCTTCCTCAGACAGCGAGGCTCTGCCTCAGCAGGTTTCTTTTCTGCCTTGCATCTACTTAGACTCAGAGCCTATTAACTCTGCTTCTCAGGGAGTCTCAAAGTAGACTGGAATGCTATTCAGTCCTCCCTGCTCCAGCCCCCGCTCCTTTAAGAACCCCCTATGTGACTCCACTGTTTTTTCTCACTGCACATGATTTTTTTTTTAAGTTCTACATTGTCACAGCATTAAAGTCTTCTGCTTGTCCCCCACACTCAGTCTCTCCTTTCCTATGACCTTTAGCTCAGGAAGACAAGTCCCCTCCCTGTGTCTGTATTTCCAGTCCATACCCATACCCAAGAGACACATAGACATAGTCTAAAATATACTGCCCCATGGATCACCTCAGCTCATGGGAGGCCTGGCTCCCTTCACCTCTCACCTTAGCTATAATTTGCTTTCATCAAATCTCCTCTGAATTTCCAACACTCTCACCCTTTAGTGTGGGGTAGCAGAAAATGGAGAAGGGTCTAGAAAACCTGGCACTCTTGCTCCCTAGCCAGTGGCAGCTGGCAAACCCCCCTTTCTCTCTGAAAATGGGATACTAACCACCAGACCCATCTCACACATCCTCAACCTGTCCAGCCTACCGCACACAAGCACCTTGCCATCTACAGAACAAGACTCTACTCTTCATTCCTTTCTAAAGATATGCTTCCAATACATAAGATATCTAGTTTAGGGGCTAGCTGCAGCCTGTGAAGCACTGTAGTGTGAACATTCCACCTGAAACAGGCTCTAGGGATGAGTCCCCTACTGGAAAGATTGACACAATGAGGACAGAAGCTGCAAGAAAAGAGCAGTATGGACCTCTACAGGAAGAAGCGACAGATCCTGTGCTGGGCCCAGGGTCTGGGTTTCTGTGTTGCTCTTGTCCTGAATGACTTTCCTGTTGATCTTTCATAAGATACTTACTTCACCTGCTTTCCCCTCTGCGCCAAAGTCCGCCACAATCCTTATGATATGAAATATCTCTGATCCTTGCATATTGAAAGAACCTAATATAACAATACATCTGGGTTCAGCAAAAGTATGCCATCACACCCTTGGGAACAACATGGAAGAAGCCGTGTGCAGAAGACAGTCAGTTTGGTTAAACTCAAAGCAATCAATAGCTTTGGGACAGGCAAACACTGTAGAGCAGTGGTTCTCAACCTTCCTAGTGCTGTGACGCTTTAATATCTCATGCTGCGATGACCTCAACCATAAAATTATTTTCGTTGCTAGTTCATAATTGTAATTTTGCTACTGTTATGAATCATAATGTAAATATCTGTGTTTTCCAATGGTCTTAGGTGACCCCTGTGAAAGAACTGTCCAACCGCAAAGAAGCTGTGTCCCACAGATTGAGAACTAATGCTGTAGAGCATTCTTCTCAAAAAACTTTAATTCTTGCCCCAATCACCACATACACTAAAATTAAAAAGACTAACAAGACCAAGTGCTGGGGAAGATGTGTAAGAGCTGAAGTCTCACACTTTTGTCAGGAGTGAAATTCAATAGTTGCTTTAAAAAAATAATCTGGCAATAGCTTTTAGAGCTATTATATATATACTTAATATACATATACCAGGAAATACAAGTGCTCCAAACTAATACTTGCTTATCTGCATCAAAAGGCATGCACAGAGTGTTCATAGTACATCACTTACAAAAAAATGGAAGTATAGCTCTGTAATAGAACATAAGACCCTGGCTCCTCCATGCCAAAGTAAATATTTTTAAAGAAAGATTTGGCATTAGTGTAACAGGTAAAAATGTAGTCCAGGCAGAATACTTTACAGTGGTTAGGTAGTAGTACAGAGGTACAAAGCTTCCCGTTTGCACGAAGCCCTGGTTCATTACCCCGAACTCACAGGAAAGAAGAGAGTTCGTGTTTGAATGAGACACCCCATAAGTTTAGGGCATTGGATTACTTGGCCCCCAGCTGATGGTGCTGTTTGGAAGGTTTTAGAGGTGTGGCCTTGCTGTAAGAAATAAGTCACTAGAGGTGAGCTTTGAGAATTAAGACTGTTCATTCTCTCTGTTTCGTGCTTGCAATTCAAAATTTAAGCCCTCAGCTTCCTGTTCCTGCCACCATGCCTGACACTTGCTCCCATGTCTTTCTGCCACGACTGACTCTTGTCCCTCTGGAATTGTTTGCACAGATAAATCCTTTCTTCTCTAAGTTTCCATGATTGTGGAGTTACCACAGCAACAGAGAAGTGACTGATGCATACATTTCATAGCAGGGAAATAGTAATGACAATCACAACATGAACGAGCTTCAAGAATAATACTAAATAAGAGATGCCAAACACAGGCAATCATACATTTGTATGATTCTATTTATGTAAACTAAATATAAAATATACACATAAAAAAGGCAAAATTTTCTTCAAATACAAATCTAACTGTTTAAAGGAGCAAGAAGAGCTAGTCCTAGCGGTCTCTGACACACTACTCTGGTTCAGCAATCTCTTGCTAAACACAAAGCAGGGACAGATTTTCAAGAAAAAAACAAAAAAAAAAAGAAAAAAGAAAAAGAAAGAAAAAGATTGTGTGAATCTATTTTCTGGGATTATAATCTTAATTAAGTAATTCTAATTAATAGTAATTGTCTTTGTTCTTGAAAAAACAAAACCAAACAGAAAAAGAACTACAAAACATCTTACATTACATAGTAGGCCCTTTTCCTCCACAGAATGTGTGTCAGTTCTGAAGGTATTTTGTACGCACTGTTGGACTGTGCAGATGGAAAAATCTATTAACATTGTTGGAAGCTAGAATTCCACTGCTGGTGTAGGAAACATAAGCAAAGAACAGCCCCACAAACATCAGAGCAGAGGCCAAGGCATAATGGGAAACTACAGTCCCATAGCCACCCATGCAGGCTGCTTAAGCCCGTGCAAAACTGCCTGGAAGCAGTGACCCACCCCCACCCCAGCATCAGTGAGTTCTCTTACTGTACAGATCTCTGACCCTAAATCCTTTTTAACTAAGAGAAATCAGGCTTCCTGAAAAAGTGGCAAATTACAGGATCAGGACTAGGAAAGAACAACTGAAAACTAAGCATCCATGGGCCAAGAAGTAAGGTGACACAGGGGTCCTGCAAAGTCAGAGTGACGGGGACATGTAAAAGGACATACGAGCCACTTGACAGGGTCCCCACCAGTTGGGCTTAGAGATAACGTGAGCGTTAAAATGAATAATGACCACACTCAATTATAATACACTGAATAAAATAAAAATTCATGAATATATACTGAGTAATAAATAGGGAAGTAGGGAAATCTCCTACTTATACTGAGATGTCATAAATAATAAACATAAAAGGAATAATTGATTTAGAAAGTTTTACAACCATTACAATAATAGTTAATGCAAGGATGAATCATTAATTCACCTTAAAACTGCTGAGCAAAAGTCCAAGAGGAGTGGTACATTCATAGTCTCAGCCATCTCACTACCATTACTGTTAGTTACAAAGGGAAAGACAGCAGCTTAACAGAAAAGAAAGGGGTGGACACCATTTCACCCGAAGACCTGAGTGAACAACACTAATAATGGGATAAACTTAAATCAGATTTCTTCTCCGAGGATGTATTAAAGGCAGGCATGCCATCAGTTATTTAGTATTACTGCCAAAAGAGCAGAGGTGAAATCTAATCACAAGGAAAAATCAGGTAAAACCAATTGAGGGACATAATACGTGGCTACAGAACTGTCCTGTACACTTAAAAAACATAACTGTCATGGAAGACAAAGTAAAGCTATCCTGGATTAATGAAGGCAAAGAGACTAAATGCAAAGCATGATCCAGGATTGTGTCCAGAATCAAAAAGAAAAGCAGCTAGGAAAGATATCATTGAGGCAACTGGGAAGGAACTATGAAGGCTGTCCACAGAGGGAGAGGCAGAGGGACACTGACTAGAAGAGACACAGATGTGGCCAAGTAGACGGCTCAGTGGGTAAAGTGCCTGCCACAAGCATGAGGACCTGAGTTTGGACCCCAGCACATATGGAAAGGGCAGGTGAGCTGGCACACACCTGTAGCCCAGCACATATGGAAAGGGCAGGTGAGCTGGCACACACCTGTAGCCCAGCACATATGGAAAGGGCAGGTGAGCTGGCACACACCTGTAGCCCAGCACATATGGAAAGGGCAGGTGAGCTGGCAGACACCTGTAGCCCAGCACATATGGAAAGGGCAGGTGAGCTGGTACACACCTGTAGCCCAGCATGAAGGGTGGGGAGGGGGTAAGGAGTCAGAGACATATGTGTCCTGGGGGGGGGGGTCAATGACCAGCCAATCTGTCCATAGCAAGCTCTGGGGTTACCCTGTCTCAAAATGTAAGGTGGAGAGCAACAGAGGAAGGCAGGTAACATGGACAGCTGTCCTTACATACACACACTTGAGCAAGCACTCCATATGTACACATCCATACACAAAAATAACAAAATTTAAAAGAAACGAATGCGTAAACATGTGGCAAACCACTACTGCAGTGCCACAGTATGACAAAAACTTACACATTTTCCCATCTACATGGCGTCTTTTCTTTTTTCTCTATTCAGCATCTCCTCTGACACATAAATCATCCCTTGAGGTTTGTTTTATTATGATGTTTATTTTATAAATTGAGGCTCATGAACACTAAGCATGGTCCATGGTCTGACATTTGTAAGCCATCTAACCATGTTATGGAACCTGCAATTTTTGAGCCTTCTTCATGATAAAATGGGATAGTGATATTTACTTGACAAGACTGTAAAGATTACATGAGATCATTTTTGCCAAAGAATCTCATCCAGCAGAAGGACTTTAATAGACTCCATTTCAGCTCCCAAGACAGCCAGCTTATCTTTATATGCAGTCAACACCAAGGCAATTTCCACTGTTGTGATTTTAAATATTGGGTCCCTCTTCAGCAGGCTCCTGACTCCATGAGGCAATTTCCTATTCAAAAGGTTCCACAGCTGCCCACTGATGTCCATGAGCAGGAAGGTTCAAACATCCACTCAATCCTATCCAAAGCAGCTGTCTGTCTGGATCAGTTTTGAGGTCAGAAGGCTGAATATGATGTCAGACTATTAAGATTTAAGGCTACATGGGACAAATTAGGGCTCAAACCAACAATCTACCAACAAAAGCCCTACCTGAATCTCCCTTAGCCTCTACATGTTGAGAGAGCTGGTAGGTGTGGTTCTGGTTTAGGCATCCTCCCCCCGCCCTGGAATTCTGTCACAGTTTTCTGGATTCTCTGCTGCACCCAATCTCTCCCTCCTCTGTCAAAATGCCTTTTGAAAGTCCATGAGGGTTAGTCTGTGTTCCATTACTTGAGCCCAAACTCCTTAGGAGCCTGGGTACTGAGCACAGCTCTCCAGCTCTCTGAATTGGTGGAATTATCCACAAATAACTTGCATGCTACTCTCGTGGAGACCCCTACCCCATGGACAGCACCCTACTCCAGCACACCAACTCAGGCTGCATCCTCCACTCACCGTAATTCTGGGGAGGGGAGAGAGGGAGCACACAAGGAAAGATGCTGCTTACTTTAGTTAACTAAGCTCAGTTCTATGTACTTTGTGTGGATTAACTTGTTATAGTTCTGCTTTATAGATTAGTTGAGAAATAGGGTAAATCTTTTTTTTTTTTTTTTTTTTTTTTTTTTTTTTTAGACAGGGTTTCTATGTAGCTTTGGAACCTGTCCTGGAATTCCCTCTTGTAGACCAGGCTGGCCTCGAACTCACAGAGAACTGCCTGCCTCTGCCTCCCAAGTGCTGGGATTAAAGGCATGTGCCACTACCACCTGGTTTAGGGTAAATACTCTGACTAAGAGCAAAAAGAGCTACTAAGTGGCCAAGCCACCCCAGAAGCAGTTGCTCCATCCTTTGGGCCTTGTCGTCAAGATAGCACTATTCCCTTTGGCACTAAGTGGTTCTCACATGTCCATCACATTTTATGCAGATAATAACCGGGCCTCATCATCTCTGTCTTCAGAGCTTTGCACAGTGCCAGGCACACAGTAGGTCCTAATCAGATAGATGTCTGCTGAGTAGAAGTCCACCATCTGTGTACTTCCCACCACAGATGCTAATGGAGTGCATGGAGCATTTATCTCTGAGCTTGCCTACTCCTTATGGTTTCTGGCAAATGCTTTCAGTTCTGTAAATAATGGGTAAATTCAGATGACCATTTATATGTTCAGAATCTAAGTCACGGGCTAACAGAAAGGTCGCCTAAGACCTGGCAGGAAGATCTCACGAGAGTTGAGGATGACCTCCCAGGGTGGAGGCACTTGGACAGCCGGCTAGAACAGACAGGAGGCAGCAGCATACATTGCCTTGCTGTCTCAGTTCTCTCCACAAGAATAGGCAACAGCTGCAGGGATGAACCATTTGTGCACAAGACTCAAAAAATCTTTGTTTCTGCTGCAGCTGTTCAGCAGAGCTCAGTTGGGTCACTGCCAACCAAGGTGCAAGTCAACTGAATGTGGCCCTCACCAAGATGGGTCTGTGAAACTCTCAGGACCCTCATGGTGAGGAAATTTTACTTTTGCCCTCTCCCCCCACCAAACATGGTCTCCTGTATCTCCAGTTACCCTTAAACTTACTATTTCACCAAGGATGACTCTACGATCCTGAACTTCAGAGTCTCCTGGCCCCACCTTGTGAGTTCTGGGCATCTGTCACCAGGCCTGGTTCAGTCTAGGCACAATCTCCAAGTCAACAGATAAGCACGCGGCTGTTATTCCCAGGGCATCCTGTGGGAGCCCCACTGCCTGCAGGGCAGCTCCTGGCCTAATATCCTCAAAGCACCTTCTTGGTCCAGAGGTGTAAACTGTTGGGTTCCGTGCTTGGCTGCATATCCCTGACATCAAAATAACTCCTTCCTCACTGCTGACACATTTTCATCAGAACGCTAGTCAGTCACTGCAGTGCAGAGGTTCTGGAATAACACATGCATCAGACTGCATTTTCCACGATGCCTGTACAAACACCTTCCATTCTACAGGCTCTTCCAAAGTGTGGCCTTGCCTCTTCCCTTAGGGTGAGGTTCATTTCTCCTACAGTGTGACTGCCCTTAACCTCCAGCCACAAGGTCAGGAGCAAACTAAAATTATCATGAGCTAGTATTTTGTAATTTAATTGGTGCACATTAATCGTACAAAACATTGACCTTTACACACATGCATGTAAATGTACTTACATTATCTCCTCCCCCGCCTCCTGTTGGTCCCCCTGGCCCCTTCCTCTTCCCAAATAATCCTTCTACCTTCATGACTTTCTTTTAAATCTAGATTCTGAATGTGACAGAAAACATGTGATACTTATTTTTCTGAGTCTGGGCCAATACAAAATCATAAACTTACTTAACCTTATATCTTTGTGATTTTTTTTTATAACTCCACTGCACAGTTCTGTAGACAACATCATGTGTCATGCTGAAAGGACAGACATGCCTGGCAGGGGCTGTGAATAACCACAGGCTGACGGTACAGAACGTGATTTCAATCCTGTGGTCTCAAGGAACTCAAGCTGGCTGCTGAGCTGGAGAACACAGGAGCGTATTTTCTCCAGAGCCTCTACATAACTTCTGGCCCACCTGACACCTTGATTTAGGCTTTGTGAGATCATAATCTGAAAACACAGCTGGCTCCACCCCAGACTCCTGACTTCTATAACTATTCACTGATAAATACATACTGTTGAAACAAGAAGGGAAAGATGAGGCTGGAGAGATGGCTCAGTGGTTAGGAGCTCTGGCTGCTCTTCCAGAGGACCAGGGTTCCATTCCCAGCACCCACATGGCAGCTCACACCTGTCTGTAACTCCGGCTCCAGGGCTTCTGATATCCCTAAACAGACACACATCCATGCGGGGGGTGGGGGGAGAAGGAAGGGAAGATGTACTGATATAGTAACAGGCAGGTTTCAGCAGTACACAGAGTGAAGGACAACAACAGAAAGAAAAGGTGGGTGCTGTAGGAGTCAGTGACAAAAGGGCTGGGCTAGGGGGAAGGGTGAGAGACTGACCAACTTCCTCTGGACTCTTCTGCTTCCTCCTGTACCCCAAGCCCAACACTGGAGGGTTGGTAGGAAAGTCTACTCACTAGACAAACTACTATACATGTACTTTTTTTTCTGTCACTCTGAGAAGAACATGGCCTTACTGAGCTCTCATGTAAGTAAACAATCTGTCAAGAGCACACATGGAAACCCTAAAACACACATTGTGATAGAGCAAGCCGAGCCTTCCAAAAGCTACGCCACACACATTTCTCTCTTCAAGTTCGTTTAAATATAGATCAGGGGGTGTTGTACATTCACAATAATTCAACACTATTTTTGAATTACTTCTGGTCCTCCTGACTCCACCTCCTAAGATCTGGGATTACAGACACACGGCACTACACCTGGTTTATGCTGTGCTGGGGATCAAACCCAGGGTTTCCTGCATGCTAGGGAGCGGTACATTATCAGCTGAGCTACAGCCCCTGCCAGAGCTCAAATACATATATCTTAAAGTTTCATTTTTATTTTATGTGTGTGTGTGAGTACCTGTCTACATCCATGTATATGCTCTTCAAGCATGCCTAGTGCCCAGGGAGACCAAAAGAGAGCTCAGATCCTCTGGAACTGGAGCTACATACCACTGCCCACACTGCCACCGTTGGCCAGGTACATCAGGAATTACAGACGGAAGACTGTGTGGCCTTAGGACCTGGCTTTTCAGTCAGTCAGAAAGCTACTGTAAGAGTCCAGGTGACAGCACGTTTGACTTCTGACCCCATCACCTGTTCATTCTATGAACCTGGACACATCACTGAGACTGTCTTAGCTCCAGTTTCCTCATATGTGTAACAGGAACCATAGTAACAACCCCAAGACTCCCTGATGATTGACCTTAATTCCTCACACATCTCGGGTATGGCAGGCACTCATACCCAGGCTCACCTGCCTTTTGTCTACTGGCTATGTGACTTAGGACATAACACGGAAGTGTAAAATTGCAGAGGGATCAAGAAACATTTTCCCAGGACTGTTTTTTTTTAATTTTCATTAACAAAAATTATAGAGAAAAGAAAAATAACTCTTCCAAACATTCAAAATTTAACTCTCTATGTGTTAGCCACTATAGCTTCCTGAACAAAACATCACTGCTTCCATCAGCTACTATAATGGTTTCATTTCAGAAAGAGGCTCAGTGATGTGTGGAGTCATACCACCACAAGACATCTCTTCAGTGAACTATAACATCTGTGCAAGTAATGGCAAAAATGTGCACAAAAGATTTTTAATGGACTTGTGGGGTTGCAAAGCTGGCTCAGCAGTTAGGAGCACTGGCTGCTCTTCCAGAGAACCTGGGTTCAATTCCCAACACCTACATGGTGGGGTGGCTTACAGCCATCTTTAACTCCAGAGATCAGATGTCCTCTTATGGCTTCCATGGGTATACAAACATGCACATGGTACACCAACATACATGCAGGCAAGACACGCATATGCATAAAAAATAAAATTTAAAATCTTTTTTAACTTGGACTGAGGATGTAGCTCAGTTGTTATAGTCCTCACCAGGCATGCATGAAGCCCTTAGTTTGACCATAAGCACCACACAAACTGGGTACAATGGCAGCATATGTCTGTAATCCTAGTATTCAGGAAGTAGAGGCCGAGGGTCAGGAGTTCAAAGTTATCCTTGGCCACATAACAAGTATGAAGCTCCAGGAGACCCCTTTTCTTTTCATATTATGAAAGAGAATTGGAAGGACACTCACTCGCTGTACATTTAGTGAACACTTACCATGCGCCCAGGTACCATTACAGCACAAGGAATATAAAGATGATGACAATGTTCTTGTCTCCTAGGAGTTAAGAACGACTTAAAGCCTGCTTTACTAATAGTTCAAAGTCGGCTGGAAGATGACCAAGGGGTAGGGCATGGCATGGGTAACTGTGTAGGTCTTGGTACTAGAAGTCCGAGTTTGAATCCTGGCTCCACTATGAACAAGCTATATGGACCCTGCACAAGCTTCCTGTTTCTCACCCCAAACACAGCAATAACAAAAGTTGCTATTTTTCTAGGTTTTTACAAGACTTGAATTTATTAGTACATGTAAAATGCTCACAGCAATATCTTCACAAAGAAAGGACCCAGGATGTGACAGCTGTTCCTAACACCCATAAGACATCAATCTCAGCTCTGACAGCTGAGTATACTTTTAAATTTGATCGTCCCATCCGACCACCTCTAACTTCTTATGGTAGCTGACAGCCACCATGGCTTTCCTATTGCTATGTCCTAATGGCTTCCAATGTATTTATTATTAAGGTTTATTTTATTCTCTAATAACCTTTTTAGCTTACTGAGTCAGTGGTTCAGGGACCTTACCTAGGAGATTGGTGGGGAAGGCAACAGACTTCTGGTCACTCTAAGTGCTTCCTCTCATGTAAATACTCAGACATGAACTGTGAGGTTACATGGAGCATGACCACCAAGGGTTCCTCCCATGTGCAGATGCACACAGGAGGGCGACTGGACCTAGGGTATGTAAAGGGACATGGAGGGCCCATCTGAAATTCAGAGAAAAGAAGGTCCGCTGTGAGCTTCCCTCAGCTGCCCTGTAAAAGGCAGGCCCATGTGTATAAATAAGGAGAAACAACAGAGGGGTCTGTGACTGGTGGCAGCCATGCTGAAAAACACTAGGCACCATGGGAAACAGACAGTTCATCTGCACTTCAAGTTCCAATGCTCAAAACAGTAATTACTACCTCTCCTTCCCAGCCCCACATCCGGCTGCCCTCCAAAGAGTCAGTTCCTGCACCTCCATTCTTCCTGCGGTCACCTTTGTTTCATCCCCTCAAGGGCAGCCACTGAGTCCTGCCACTCTGCATCCCGGGTCCTGCCCTCCTGCTGCTCCTCACTGCCACTGGACTGCAGCCCCGAGAACACGTGTCCTGGATGACTGCAACAGCGTCTTAGCATTTTCTCTGCAATCCTCTGGGGTCCAAGGTAACCTTTGTAAATCTCAGCTCAGGCTCGTACCTCCCCTACTCAAAGCCTGCCAGTGGCTCCCCTGTGCCTACATGAATCCTCCAGCCTGAGACTTCCATGCTCATCAAAGAACAGGAATAGCTCACCTTCAGCACCCCATATCTCACTGCATCTCCTCCCAGCTCTGTGATCCAATCAAAGTGGATAGTGCACTGGTGACACCAAGTGTCTCTGCTGGCTTCACCCTTTCTATGCTTCTCCCACTTCAGCCCCTTCTGGGGAAAAACTGCCACCCTCCCACTCAGTGGAATCTAACTTCATGAAGTCTTCCTGGACCCCTGGCTAGAAGACGGTTAGCTCACAAGACTATCCAGAGGTTAAATACGACGGAGATGTCAATCACCACTGCAGAATAGGTCTCCCAAAACTAACGCAGGCCATAAAGTCGCAGGAGACACATAGGCAGGCTCCTGCTGGGGCCACTCACACTGCAGATGAAGGGTTAGAAAGTGAAAGGGCAAGAACATGTACCATGATGGATTCTGGAGTTAGAGTTGTTTGTCTATTTGTTTGGGGACAGGGTCTCAGACTCACAGAGATAGACCTGCCTTTGTCTCCTGAGTGCTGGGATTAAAGTATGAACCTCCACACTTAGCCCAATTCCTGGAGTTTAAGCTGAAAAGCAGGGCAGTGTTTGAAGCCTATTAGTGTCCACAATGGATGAAGAACAAAGGCCTAGGAAGTTACTAAAAGGTGACACAGTGATCCAGGACAAAAAGCATGCCTACCCGCTGTGGGACAGACAGGAACACCTGAACTTCCAAGAAATGCCCAGGGGGAGGATGACAGAGTTGGAAAGTGCTGCAAAGACGCCATGACAAGAGGAATCTTCCCAAGCTGAGTCATAGGGACTCCAGGTCTAGGAAGCTGGAACAGGCTGGCCAGGACAACAAAGGGCTCCTGGAGGGTGGGGAGGGCACAGGGGAAGCAGCACATGTAAGAAAACATGAGAACATATTTTCTGGAGATGGTACATACACAGACAGGAATGGGGAACTACAGTTTGATCATCGTGAGTGACCAAGAAGCCACTTTATTAGTATGTGTGTGTACATTCATGCATGTTTGTATGGGGGGAGGTAAGTACGTGTGTATATGTATGTTTGTGGGGGGTGCACATGTGTATACGTGCATGTGGGAGCCAGAGACAACCATGAGCATCATTTTCAGAAATGTCACCCACCTCTGGGAAAGGGTCAATGGGCTGGAGATCACCACTCAGGCCAGCCAGCTGACCAGGGAGAACCAGAGCTCCTTTGCCTCTACTTTCCCAATTCTGGGACTATGGGCACATACCACCTTTCCTGGCCTTTTTACGTGTGTTGTAGGGATAGAACTCAGGTCCTCATGCTTCTGAGACAGGCACCTCATCAACAGAGACACCCCCCAACACACACACACACACACACACACACACACACACACACACCAGCCTCTCAGAAACCATCACAGAGACAACTGAAAAGACCTTTGTGAACATGAAGACTTTCAAGGATGAACATGTCCCTTTCTGGGGGATAGGGATGTCTACTATGCACCAGACAACACCTACCCAGAGGAGGGGACTTCCAAGTGGCCTCTCCTTCCTCACCCTGAAAAGGCATGTCTATGTCCCAATAGGTGCTCCCAAAAGGGGTCCTAGATTGGTTAAGTCAGAGCGTCAGTGCCTCTTCTACATTAAGAGTTGGCTTGTTTGGAAAGGAAAAACCTAAAACCCAATGCAGCATCAGGGTTTGAAATGTACTGACTGAATGGCTTCGGGTTTGTCACTTAAATTCTCCAGGTCTCCAGTGTTTTATTCGGTAACCACATTAACCGTATTCCATACACTAGGAAAATCCAGGCAATTTCAGGAGGTATGAAGCTCAAGCTGGCCTTCTCCCTGCAAAGCCAAGGCTGTACAGAAACAAGAAACCAGGTGCAGGAGGAAGTTTAGGGGAAGGGCAGACACTCTGTCAGGCCCCAGTCACAAGAAACTGCAGCTAGAATATTAAAGCTGGCCTGGGGACGGGAGGTAATTAATCTTGAATGCAATAAAAATATTCAATTCATTCATCTGAGAGAAACGACAAGACAGAAGACAGATATGTGCTTTTTTCCTCCCTGTTCTGACAAGGTTGTTCTGGACGGATCATAGAACATTTAATGAACATTTAATATAAGGGCCCGAGATGTAAACAAGTAGGTGATGAGCAGTCTGAGCAGGCAGCAGCAGAAGCGGACACTGTAGAATCAACACAAAGGACAGACCCATTTGTAATCAAGCAGGTGGCAGCAGAAATGACAAGATGGGAATAGATCCATGGGGCACTGCAGGGCTAGCATCACGGGATTTACTAAGGGAACAGATACACAAGGAAGGACAAGTTATACATAAAGTACCTGGGTTTGTCAACCACACCAGGTCTGGGGAGGGTGGGGTCAGCACAGTAGGCATGAGGAAAGACACAGAGAGAAGGGAATGGGGAGTCTCTATGTGCCTATGTCCTGAAAGTATACAAGGGTCACAGCCATCAGCAGTGAACATTACAATCCTGCCCTCAGGATTGCCCTGTTGCCAAACAGACCTTCATGGCATGACCATTTCTGCTCTGAGCCTAGCGTGGAAGAGGGGAACATGGGACAGGTGGATTTCTATACCAGGACGTACTCAGGAGTTGAGGTTGCAACAAAGCAGTGTGAGGAGGAGATGCCTTGGTCCTGTGTTGGGTTAGGGAACCATACACTTTCTTCCTCTCACAGGACTGGGCCTTCAGAAAAGCAGAAAAACATTTCCAGAGGCAGACCTGAGGAGGGTAGACCACTGCTGAGCAGAGTGAAAGTTCTCAAGGGAAAGGCTTTAGGCTTTCCCAGCTACCCTAACAAGTGTCCACGACCAGAGAGACTGCAGGCAGGCATGCATAGCTCAGGAAAGACTATCTGAAGCCTTTGTGTGCACTGCACCTTTCCTGCAGATCCTCAGTTTGCTGCCCTCTATGTGACCTCTCTCTTCTCTACCCCTTCCAACCAGGTCTGCTCACACGACTCCAGTGACAAGCTCTGATGTAACGATTGCACTGGCCTCTGTGTAAAACCCTTCCTAGATGTTAAGACACCATCCTCTCCTTCCCTCTCCTCTAACAAGCCCCACTCCAGGCAAGGCCTCCCATGTGAGTGGATATAACCTTCCAAGTCCATAGAAATGGCTCCAGGGCATCATCTAAAACATACCACAGGACAACACAGCCTAGAAGACAATAGTGTGAGGCCTGCCACTGTCTGTTCCATCACCTTATTCCCAAGGTCACAGGAAACCCATTTTCACAACCAGAACGGCTCAGGACAATTCTGGTGGGCTCTTTTGTCCATGTGTTCCACTTTGGTCCAGCGAGAGACTACTTGACATCTGAATGACCAATTATCTCCCACAACATGTTGGCCTTGAAAGATCCTATCAAAATAGTTTATTTGGTACATCTATCAGGAAATGGGCACAAAGTCCTTCACTTCAGTGCCTCAATACTTGGTCGAAAGATACCATGCTGAGTTAAAGCCCTCCAAAAGATATTGGGAAAATTGTTAGACAGACCGTTTTTATTCCACCCTCTGATTTCTCCTCAAAAGGGAAAGATACACTATATAGAGTAAAAGTGTTCGAACAAAGGTTGTCATTAAAGTAAATTTCAGTACATTTAAGTAGAAATTATTGAAAACAATTTCTCAACAAAATGAGCCAAATTTTCTCATAGAATTACATAAAGGCACAACAGTCTGGGTTCTTGCCACTGGGCTTTTTCAGTTCTGAGAATCCGCCTTTTCACTGAGTTGAGACACATGCCTACCAAGTATCCTCAAGAAGACCCATGGCTAAGCAGAAGGTATACACCAGCCTGCCAGTGTTGACCTGGAGGCGAGTTGCACAGCTGGGATCTGAGTAACCCTGAGGTCCTAAGATCCGAAGTTAGCTGGGCCCAGTGCTCCTTCCCTAGTGTGTGACTTATGGGTGGAGCATGTCAGGTAAACTCTGACTTTACACACAGGACTAAAACCTAAAGGAGACTTGAATGTTCTTAGAGTGGCATTAGAAACAAGACCACATATACAAATGGGCATGGCATGGTTCTAACAACACTGGGCTGGCCCACATTCTAGTTTTCCTGTCTGTGCTTTAGCTTGCACTGTGGATGAACAGATAGATTCTTAGGGGTCCAGGCAGTCTCCTATTCTGAGACAGACTCCAGCTCCACACCACCAAGGAGGCCATTGGCATCTAGAAAGCAGTCCTGATATCCACATGGCAAGAAGCTCTGATGATCTTTCCTTTATCCCTTCATTTCTTGACTAACCTCAATGCCTTCAAGAAGCTTCCCCTGTCCTTCTGGCATAATTACTCACCCCTTTCTCTGGGAGCTCAGCACAAGAATATAACATAATGGGGGGTGAGGAGGGTGAGATAAGGAAGGGGCAACAGGAGACATGCAAACAGAAACACTACTGGCTCATCACTCTGTAGCCCTCTCAAACCCTGCCAGCCAGCTTCTCAACATACCAGCTCTGGGAATCCAAAAGCCTTGATGGTTTAGAAAACTAGTGGCTAATGATTTCATTTGAATCAGTCTCTGGCATTTGTTACTGAGCCAGAAACCACCCCCTCCTCCTGCCGCTGCCCCCAGGCTGTCTGGTATAAAAGCTTTGTCCATCCATAGAGAAACAGAAGGCAAAATGGCCACAGGAACAATCACCTGCAAAGGGGGAGGGGAGGCTGCAGCACTGAGCTGGGTGGGGGCAGGGTGCTCTGCGGCTCAGGCAGTAGGAGACAGTGCCATGCTGTGGCCACCTGCCGCCTCTGCGCTGCCTTCCGCAGCCTCTGCAGGTAGTGGAGGCCTGGTTCCTGACCCACTTTCCTCCCCTTCTCTATTTAGCTGTTCGCTGGTGATGCTCCTGGCATGCCAATCAGCTACTGCAGCCGGCGGTGCAGCTTGTTACAACAAATTCACAGTTCCTAGTAAACTCAGTGGAAAAGTACTGAGCTGAGCAGCCCTAATTAAACTGACGCAATTTCCACAGCCACACAAGAAAAGATAACACTGACGAAAAATAGAGAAAGAAAGAAGCCATGAGTTTGGGGGCTAGTGAGGCTGACTGTGGTTGTAAGACACTTGAAGGAGTCTTTGCAGCCCACGTTCTCCAAGTCCAGAGCCCTGACTGAGACTCTGAAAGTGCAGGAAAGGACGAGTCTGCAGGCTGTACCACCCTACCTCACCCCATGACCTTGAACAAACTATTCCTGACTTGGAGAAAAGAGGAAATATCAGCTAAAATGTTGCTAAAACAGCCTGTGAGTCTTATTCTCTAGATTGTCAAACTTATGACAAAAAAACAAAACAAAACAAAAAACCCACAAAAACAAAACAAACAAAACCCACATACTGTTACCAGAACTCGTGAAAGAACTGAAATAGAGACTTCTGTTCTAGTTCCATTTTGGCTGCCAGCTTATTGTGACCTTGGGCAAACCACATGACTCCTAGAAACGTCAAAGTCTTCATCAGAAGAAGAGACTGGGTTGGGTAGACTCTAAAGGGGAAATTCCAATGCCAATGCTCTACTCCATCTCATAAAAGGCTGAGGACATCAGCCCTGTTTTCTCAGTGCCACTGTTTATGGTGATCCATATCGAACTTTCTTTTCTCTGCAGAACAAGCTAAGACGTGACTATCAGATGAAGGAAGTGGATGGAAGGGACAGCGAGGCAGAGAAATGCAAGGTGGGGCAGAAGAGCACTAGACCACAGATAGCTAATCAGTAGGAGCATCTAGATACCCACCCCCTGCACATCTGAATCCATACATCTGTTATTACTACCAAAACCTCACCTCAACTTGGGCCTCAGTCACTGCCACAGTCCCTTCACCCTGCCACCAGGGGTCTTCCCTAAGCACTGTTCGAAGCAGAGGGCCAACAACTCCTGCACTGCAGCTTTCTAAGAAGACCTCCTCAGCAGCATAGCCCATATCACCTCCCTGCTTCATTTCTTATCCTTCCCACACCCTACTCTGTCAAGGCCGAGGAGCTGGCCATTCTCTGAACATGCAATGCCCTGTCCCCATATACATACCTATTTGTGCCTACCTACAATTCCCCAACCACTACTGCCACCCACCCACTCACTGAAGCAACTTCAACTCATCCCATGGGCTCAGTTCAGATACAATCTGCTGTTGGGAGACATCTCTGATCCTGGATCTGGATTGCATGGACCCCTCCTGCACTTCAACAAGCATCTTCCATTTTTACCATCACAACTTTTGCCATGTTGAGAGATCCCATAGTTGATTTTTTTTTTTTTACTCTTACTCTTTTGGCTCTTTGTGGGGCCCACTACCCAGCTCCCAAATAAATACATGAAATCTTATTCTTTCTTATGAATGGCTGGTCCTAGCCTGGCTTGTTTCTAGCCAGCTTTTCTTAAATTATCCTGACTACCTTTTGCCTCTGGGCTTTTACCTGTCTATATTTCTAAATATCTTTTCTTTCCTTCTTACTCCATGTCTGGTTGTATAGTTGGGTGGCTGGCCCCTTCTTTTCCTACTCCTTCATCCTTTTTCCAGCTTCCTACTTCTATTTATTCTCTCTGCCTGCCAGTCTCTCCTATCCTTTCTCCTGTCTTGCTATTGGCCGTTCAGCTCTTTATTAGACCAATCAAGTGTTTTAGACAGGTAAAGTAACATAGCTTCACAAAGTTAAACAAATAAAAGAATTGCATCATTAAATAAATGTTCCATAGCATAAACAAATATAACACATCTTAAAATAATATTGCACAACAAGTCCCTATTCCTTGGTCTCTTCAACCATGTTGGAAGCTCTTGGACCTTCCAAAGTTTAAATACAGTGCATCCACTTCAGAAATGGTTGATGGAGCTGGAGAGTTGGCTCAGTGGTTAAGATCACATGCGGCTCTTACAGAGAACCTGCATTTAAAAACATTTAAAGTGGTTCCTAGCACTCAAACAGTGGCTCACAACCATCTCTAACTCAAGTTCCAGGGGTTCAGAAACATACATTCAGACAAAACATTCATACATATAAAATATGGAAATCTTAAAAAAAGAAATAGTTGATGAATGAGTGCTGGGTACACAAAGAAGGAAACTGAGGCCACTTGAGTAAGAGAGGGAGCCTTCTATCAGCAAGGAAGCAAGATAGACAAAAGTATTAAGAAACACAGACAAACTAGGAGACCAAGCAAGGTCAGACCTGATGCCAGGGAAATGAAAGCAGAAAGCAGCAGGTGCTCAGGATAACGGGTGGGACTCTAGAGCCCGCTGGAAAGCCTGAGAACCTCAGAGTCAGAGCCGAACAAACTCCTGCTGGGATCTATGAAATTTTCTCAAAACTGAAAAAAGTATAGAAGCAGCAGTCAAAATAATAAAAGGTTGAACCTATAATCACAGAAGAAGCCTAGGGCTAAAGCCAGAATGAGCCAAAAGAAAGCACAGCTAGGAGGAGCCTGGAAGTGTTATGGAGGAAGGGCACCACCCACTAGCACTGTGGCCTTGCACAAGCCTTTTGTTCTTTGTCTGGAAACCTTAGACTGGTAAAATGGGAACACAGCACTGTCTCAAGGAATCCTCTAAAGAAACACAGGAGTCACACTGTGCTTTACAGATGCAGAAACAATGCACCTGGCACCCACTGCTGAATGCTGACCAGAGGTCCTCTTTCCCAAGGTGTCCAGTACTCACCAGTGAACCTAGACTCCCCAGTGTCTATAAAGGATGTACTCAGAAGGACACAAGGGACCCAGTGTGTTACAAATCCCAGGGGAGACACTTCTGAAAAGGACAATGCTAACTCAAAGGAATGGCACAAGGAATGAACTTTCAAGCAGGAATGTCCCAGCCGGGTGACACAGGATAAAGTTGACAGCTTGGGTGATCATGGCGTGGGTATGGATGCCTTTTTCATGATGTGGTTAAGGAATTGGTGTATCCTGAGACTTGGAGAAAGGACACACCAGAGCCAGGTCTGTAAGGTGTGGATGCCATCCATCCATTGATCCAGTATAAGAGCATCTATTGTACTGGCAAATACACTGCTTGGCAAAACAGAGGAAGAAATAATAAGAAATGACATGTGCCCTCCCAGGATGTCCTTTGTGTGTATATGAAAAGGATAGAATACACACAAAGCAACTTTGAAAAAAAATAAACATAAATAAAAATCTGACTGTGGATCACTGTCAAATACACCGATACAGACATCAGTGTGGGGACTGGGGAAGGTGGTCAGGGGCCTTGTGCTCTTGCATAAGTAGAAAAGACTTCTCATAGCAGATAAAATCCGAGTTGTGCTTTAAAGATGAGACTATATTTAGGTAAAAGTTAGGAAGGGAGAAAGAGCACCTCAAGTCTACGGCAGCATCCATCTACCCACCCACCTATACATACATATATAATACATACATACACCCATTTATCTCACCTGTACAAACATATTACATAATATATATTATATATACCATATTATGCAATATATAACATAATATATATATAATACACCCATCCATCCATCCACCCACCCACCCCTCCATCCCCTCACCCAAACATCCATCTACCTATATATCCACCCCTCTATCTAACCACCCACCAAACCACCCACCTAACCATCCATCCACTCATCCACCCACCCACCCATCTACCCATCCACCCATCCATCCATATCCATCACCCATCCTTCCATCCATGCACTTACTGGACATTTAAACTGTACCGGAGAGGAAAGGGCAATGGCAAGAGAGCTTTACATGCCACAGGTACCTCTTGCCACCCCACCCAAATCAACTCATCTATCCCCTTGACAGCCCTATAGGTAACTTGCTGTTCTGAGTCTTCTCTGTGGGGTGGGGCCACTGAATAACTTGTTCAAGCTGAGGCTATTTGGTTATGGGAAGTTTGTTTTAAACAGCTTTATCAAAGTGTACTTGAAGTATAGGCTCACTGGACTTGAGACAAGGGGAACACTTCCATTCTTTAGCCATCCCAGGCACTGGCAATAATGACTTTATGGGGAGAAATAAGGAAGCCAGATGGGCAGGTAGAAGGACATTAGATCGAAGTTTAAAAATGACAAATTAGTTTGGGATATAATTATAGTTTATATTCAATAAATGGCCAGAAACAAAGGACAAGAGAGGGACATGGCATAGGAAGATGGTGGTGACACTGACTTTAGAATCATAATGAAAAGGAGAAAGCTCTACGTGAGGGCTGGGGACAAAGGAGGCAAAGTGGGGCAAAGAACTCAGTTCAGGAAACAGTGGGGAAGAGAACAGACAGTAAAGGAAACACAGACATGATAGCATAAGTAAGAAATACAAGGTATTTTGAAAATCATAAAAGAACATTCTAGAAAGTCAGACACCACAGAAAAGTCAAAGAAAATGAAGATCTGTGTTACACACCAGGGTAGAGTTGATGGGTTGGAGACACGGCTCAGCAGGTAAGAAAGAATGCTGTTCTTGCAAAGGACCAGAGTTGGGTTTATGGCACCCATGTGAGGTGGTTTATACACGTGTAACTCCAGCTCCAGGGATCTGACTCCCTCTTCTGGCCTCGGCAGACATATATACACATGTGCCCATATACACAAACAGACACATAAATAATCTTTTTAAATATTAAAAATTACTGTCAGAGGTAGGGGTAACCTCTGAAATAATCATCTAATTTGTATCTGAAAAGAAAAATGGGATCACTGAAGATTACAATCTAGTCAACAATAATTATTGTACCAATATCAGGTTATTGGTTTTGATATTATCCTATGGCTACATAAAATTCTTTAAAAGGGATCAATGTGGAAGGGTACACAAGATGACTTGCATCTACTTTCCTATGGAACTACAATTATTTCAAGATGTAAAGTTTTTTTAAAAAATAATAAATTAACTCAACAGCTAATGTATACCAGTCATGGTACTGGATGTTTTACTAGTGAACTGTCATTTTAATCTTCAAATAATCCTAAAAAGAGATGAGATTCTTATTTTGTAGCTCACACAGATGAGATGTTTAGTAAGAGACTTCCCAAAGACACACAGCTGGGTAACAAAGGTAGAAAACCACTGCCTTCCTGTGTGTGCAGCCAGCCCATCTGAGTCCTCACTTGAACAAGCCCCAGCTCCCATATTCTCTGTCTATATTACTTTAGACTAAGCCACCATACTTTACCCCAGACCCAACTTTCTCATAAGTGAAATGCACCAATAACTCCTGCCTAATTTGGCAGTTTCTGCCAGATTCCAAAAACAAAAAGGGTGTGAAATCTCACAAATGATCAAGACTGTCTCAAAGACATTCTTAGAAACTGTGAATAAGGTTAGTCTAGGTTGAACAGATAGAGCAAAGAGAAAACAGTCTACATAAGCCACTCTTGCTTGCCTGTCTTTTTGGGCAGTATATGACACTGGTACCAGCACTAGCTGGCCGAGAATAGGTGGCCCTCTTCCCACAAGCCTGTATCAGCAACATTAGACCCTTCCTCCCTTCCCCTGCTGCAACTTTCCTAGCCTCACACATACATGGTGCTCTTGTCTATGCAGATGCCCTGTGCCTATAGCATTCTGCCACAAAGCTACTAAAATAGACCCAGGCCCCTAGCCTAGCTGATGGTTGGCCTCAATATACCAGAGCTTAAAAACCTGCTTGGCATAATAGTCTTTAATCCCAAACTCAGGAGACAACAGACAGATCTCTGTGAGTTCAAGACCAGCCAGGTCTACATAGTAGGATCCTATCTCAAAACAAAACTGACTATAAGGTACTGAAGAGATAGCTTAGCAGTTAAGAGCACTATCTGCTCTTCCAGGGGACCCGGGTTTAGTTTCCAACACCCACATGTGTAATTCCAGTCCCACCCAACTCAATACCCTCTTGCTTCTGTAGATATTTATGTAGGCAAAATATCCATATACATTTTAAATGTTTTAAAAGTAATTAGCTGCCCCAGGCAAGATGGCTCAATGGGTAAGGACACTGAGAGAAAAGAACTGGTTCCCAGTAGCTGTCCTCTGACCTCCACATGTGTATTGTGGTATATATGCACAATAAATAAATAAACGTAACAATAATTTAAAACAGAATGAGCAGCACTAAATCCTGTTAGACCTCACGGAACTCAACGAGCTACCAAAGAAGAGTCACACACACTGCAAAGGAAGAGGCCTAAGATGCCTGGCTCCAGGCAGCTTAGATGGTAATGACTTCTGCTGTAGCAGTGCTTTCCGGATACAATTAGCTTTCATTTCAGGAAGGGGCTCGATCTGCACTGCTGATTCCTCAGCCACACACAGGAAAATGCTGGTGGACTAGAGATGCTCTGATCTCCATGCCAGTGACTGGACCAGGACAAAGGAAGCTGAAGGCTGGTGAGGACAGCCTTACACACTGGTTGTCTGGCTCTACCACTCGGTATTTCTCCCCACTGTCCATGGAGCAGCTGTAGGCAGAACCTACACTATACAGACCACAGTAGTGACCTCTGGACTGTTCTCCCTGTCGGCTCCTAAGCCACCTGCCAGTGGCAGATGATCAGGGAAGGCTCTGATCACTTCTGTTCAAAAACAATTCTCAGTTCTCACTCACGACATAACCAAATGGAGCCCAGACCCACGGCCTGGCATGCAGAGCCTTCTGAAATTGGCTGTGGTCAACCCTTAAGGAGTCACTTCTGTTATTGCCCATGTGCAGCTCAGGCTCTGGCCAAAATGAGCTCCCTGCTCCCTGGACACATCCTGAGCTTCCTGCCTCTGTGCTTCGTTCATGCTGTGCTCTCCATCTGCAACACTCTTCATCCAAATCCTACCTGGATGAGCCAGCCAAATGCCACCTCCTCCATGAAGCTTCTAAGAGTATCCTCGCCCGCCTTCCCTTCCCTATATGACCATTAACTGGTGAACAGCTGCAAATACTGACATCTGAGCATCACACCCACACCTGGGCAATGAACCTTTTCAGAAGCATTTAAAGTATTTTTTAGATGCGATTAGAGTCAGAACCAGGGCCTTGTTACATGGGATCTCTCCCCTTACCCTCTCATGGAGAATCCATGATTCTATTTGAATGTCTCACATCACATAATTCCTAGCATCTTACGGGATTTTTAAAAACTGTTTTAGTGGATGTTTGTCTGGTGTCAGGCACTGTTCCAGCTACTGAAGTGGAGCGGTCATAGGATGGAACTAATGTTCTCGGGGAGCTTGCATTTTTAGTAGGGGACAAACATTAAGGGTAATATCAGGTCGGGTAACAGGCGCTGTATAATAAGGTCAGGTAATAACAGCTGTGCTGGTGAGTTTTTTTTTGTCACAAACTACAGTCACCTTGGAAGACAGAACCTCAGTTGAGAAATTTACTCCATCCGATTGGCCTATACATATTTTTTTGGATTGATGATTGATGAGAGGGGTGTCAGCCTACTGTGGGCAGGTAGTCCTGGATTGTATAAAAAGAAGCTGAGCAAAGTGTGGGGAACAAGCCAGTATGCAGTTTTCCTCCATGGTCCCTGCCTCTACTCCTGTGAGTTTCTGCCCTGACTTCCCTCAATGACCCTGAGGATGGGTAAGCCAAATTAACTCTTTCCTCCCCAAGTTGGTTTTGGCCAGTGTTTTATCACAGCAACAGTAAGCAACTACGACAGGTGCTAGTAAAAAGAAGGGAAGGGGATGGAGGCTAAAAAGAGAAGTCCTGTTTTAGAGAGGGTGATTAGGAAGAGCTTCACCTACTACAGTCTGGACTCCCATTAAGACAGCACATGCCATGACAACGAAGCCTATGTCCAATTCATTGTTATGTCTCTCAAAGCTTCTTGCATGATACTTGGCAATACTATGTGCTTGTTGTGTGAACATATGTGATTATTGTGTGAACAACTGTTATGAACAAATGAAATAAGTAATAAGTGGCTCACTCTGCCTCCTTCATACCCTCATCATGCCCAGGGTGGTACCTGAAACACACTGGCTATTCAATAGGCCCTGACAGGATAGGAAAAATTCACTACACTGGCGACAGATGTTGTGATAGCACACCTCCCCGGACTAGATCACCACACATGGAGCATTAAGTTAACCTTGAGGTCCCTGAAGCCAACCTCTTCATTTCAAAGATAAAATCATGTTCAGAGAGATGGTGACCCAATAGGCCAAGATCACAGACGAGGGCTGAGGACGTGGCTCTGGGAAAGCTCCTGCTGTGCAAGCATGAGGACATGAGCTGGAATCCCCAGCACCCACGCAAAAAGCTGGGGGCAGTGCTGTGCACCCATAACCACAGCACTGGGGAGGCAAAGACAGGTAGACCTCTGAAGCTCGCTGGCCAGCCAATGCAACCAAAGAGACTCTGTCTCAAAAATGAAGGGTTGACACAGGAAGGCAATCAAGGTCAACCTCTGATTTCCATATGCACACACTTAAACACATACGTGTGCGCGCATGCGCACACAGACACTACAGGGAAAGCTGACAGGAGTCCTCAGCAACTCTAACTTCTAGTTGAGCTTATTCTGGTTCATTTTTGCTGCTGTGATAAAAACAAATAAACAAAATTTGACAAAAAGCAACTTTGGAGAGGAAAGGATTATTTTAGCTCCCAGTTTTAGGTTATAGCCCATCACTGCAGTGAAGCCAGAGAGGCAGGAGCTTGAGACAGAGATCTGGTCACACAATATTCACAGTCGAGAGCAGGGAGAAATGAAGGCACCTATGCTGCCTGCTATTTGCCTGCTTGCTTTCTAGCTAGATAACTTATTGCATTCATACAATTCAGGTTCAGGCCTAGGTAATAGTTGCACCCATAGTAGTCTGGGTCTTCCTACCTTAGCAATCAAGATAATTTCCCACAGACGTACCTACAACCCAGTCTGACCCAGACAACTCATTGAAACTCTCTTCAGCTATGTGATTCAAAGTTGTGTCAAGTTGACAGTTAAAAACTAAATACACAAGTTTTATCCAACTGAAACACTGTTGCCATTAGCATCACAACATCGTTTGAAGTCAGTTGACTCAACAGAACCATGAGGTAACTCAAGTGGGCATCAAGGAGGTTTCAGAATAACCCTTCCCGATGGCTCCAACCTGGAGCCCACCATCAATCCTCCACCTTCCTGCACATCACCATCATGCTGCACCATCCACACCAAGCAAGGGCAGCTGACAGGGCCTTCCATGGCAGGCAAGGTGTTGGTGAGTTTCCCACGATAACAGAACTCTGACCCTTTTCTCTCTTCCATCCTTAGGCATGGCAACAAAATAATAGGCAACGGCCTCCTGGTAGGCTAAGTGGAAAGGCTGTGGAACCAGGGATGAGCTATAGGCCCGGCCATCAGAAAGAGCACATACTCTGGGAAAATACTAATCTCTGTGCTCCAGATGAGTGCCGAGTCCAGCCTTGGTATTAGCAAGCAAACTGTGCCCAAAGAGGCAAGCACAGCATTTTATTTCTCTTACCATCCTGTGGGCTCACAATCCATCTAGTTGCAGTTAAGACTGATTTCCTAGATTACCATCCCAACAAAATCCTCCAGAGCCAGATGGGATCCAGTCAGTATGGACTCCTTGGACTGGCAGAACATCAACAGCCATTCACCTGACCTTTCCATGCCTCTGCCACCAGGAAAAGAGGACAAACTGAAGACTTTAAGACATTTGGAGATCCTGAAGCACTTTCTGAGTCTTTAAAGAGGAATTTGGCTGAGTGCGACTTTCAGTGTCAAGTACATTATGCTATATTGATATGTGACTTTTTCCAAATTGACACTTTGTACTGAGTAAAAATGAAAGCAAAGCAAAGACGTTTATTCACCACAGAAGAGACTTCCAGCATTGTCTGAGCCTTGGAAACAACTTGGGATCCAGTTCTAGCTTGGCAAACTGGAATCAAAGTGCAGACCCAGAAATCTGTCCATGAAGCAAGTGTACTGGAGGATTCTTAGGACCTGGTAGTGTGGGGAAAGCAAAGGACCCACTTCACAGGATGGTCGGGGTGAGCAGAGTAACCAACGAGAAGCTGCAATTGTTCAGTCACACAGGGGGTCAGATTTCAACCACCCCCTGCATTGTGACCACAATATACAATAATGCACCATGTGTTTGAAAATTGCTACAAGAGACCTTAATATTTTCATGATGAAAACTAAGTATGTGAGGTGAAGAATTTTCTGTCTGATTCAATTATTCTACATTGTAAACACACACTAAAATATCATCACACTGACTCATAAATGCAAACAGCTATTCTTAAATTGTATTTATCATCTGTATGTGTGCATGCATGTAGTGGTGGAGGTCTTTTCCTCCAAAGCTCTCCATCTTATTTGTTGTTAGACAACAGGATCTCTCCTGAACCTGGAACTCAGCGATAGGCTAGATGGCCAGAAGTCCCTTTTAGACAGGATCCTCCGTCTCTGCCTCTCTGTGCTAAGATTACAAACACAGTACCATGCTTGCATTTTTACATAGGTGCTGGGGATCTTCAGCTATCTCCTAGGCCCCAATATAAATGATTATGACTTGTCAATTAAAAATAAATTTAAAACATAATTAAATGGGTGCTGGCAAGGCGGCACAGCAAGTAAAGGTATTTGCCATACAAACGTGGTTATGTGAAAAAGGTGGGAAAAGTGAATCTACTCACAAAGTTGTCCTCTGACCTCCATTTACACACACCCCACACACATTATACAAAATGAAAAAGAACTGAAAAAAAAATAATTAAATGGAACTAAATAAAGCTTCTCTTCAAAGAGCCTGGCACATAATAACTGTACAGTAAGTGCTAACTATTGTTATTATTTAGTTATTATTAGTATATCCTGAAGCCTAGCCAGATAATCTGTGATCCCTGAAGCAGCAAGTTAGGTATCAGCTGAGAAATTAAAAATGTAAAATCTTAGGCCTGTGTCAGATCTGATGAAGGAATAAACCACTAAAGGTGTGGCCAGAAATCCATGGTTTCCAGGTGATTAAGAAACAGGCCAGGGGCTGGAGAGATGGCTCAGAGGTTAAGAGCACTGGCTGCTCTTCCAGAGGTCCTGAGTTCAATTCCCAGCAACCACATGGTGGCTCACAACCACCTATGATGAAATCTGGGGCCCTCTTCTGGTGTGCAGGCACGCATGCAGGCAGAATGCTATGTACATAATAAACAAATAAATCTTTAAAAAAAGGAAAAAAAACAGGCCATAGGTTTGAGAACCATCTGTCTGTCTGTCTGTCTATCTATCTAATCTATCTATCGCAGGCAAGGCTGGTCTCTAGTGCACAATCCTGCCTCAGCCTCTGGACTGGGAATACAGGCATGTGCCACTGCACCTCGCTCACTGCCCTAACATCTTACTACTCAAAGTGTGGTCAGTAGCATAAGAATATCAGAAATGCATACTCTCACATTTGAATGAAGTTCCCAGGAGATCCCTGAGTGCAATATTAACTAAGTAGTCCATCCTAATACACCAGCATTCAAGGGATACAAGTGGGAAAGGTCATTTACTACCATCTGAATGGTGAGTGATTCCTCAGCCCACTGATACTTTTATTCTTTTTTAAAAATAACTTATTTACTTTTATTCCATTTGCATTGGTATTTTGCCTGCATGTATGTCTGTGTGAGGGTGTCAGATCTTGGGGTTAGAGACAGTTGTGAGTTGACATGTGGGTGCTGGAAATTGAACCAGGGTCTCTGGAAGAGCAGTCATTGCTCTTAACCTCTGAGCCATCTCTCCAGCCTGGTATTTTTATTCTTATCTTACAGTTTTAAAAACTTGCTGAAGGTCACCTAGCCATCTAGCCTCTGGCTGCCTGTGGTAGTATCAGCTGACTTGTGGGTTAAGCACTCACTCCCTGCCCTTGGGTGCAAATAGAGTCCAGCAGCACACCACCATAATCTCAGCACTCCAGAGGCTGACAGGAGGATCACAAGTTGAAGGACAGCCTGAACTGCAGGAGGCCTTGCCTCAGGGTTTTTTTTGTTTTTTGTTTTTTTTTAAAAAAAAAAAAGGTAATCTCCAACTTTTGAATGAACAGGCATGCAAAAAACATGTGTTTCTAAGTCATTAGTGCCAGTTTGGAACTTCTTGTATAAAGGATTGTGTTGTGGCTTCTGTGAAGATGCATCTCGAACCCAGGTTATAGCACAAGAAGGACTGGAAGGCAGCAGTCTCTAGCAGGGCCTCAGGAACTCAGTACCTTTATTTATAAGAGAAACTGCTGCAAAGAAAATCTGTCCCCAGCTGGGCAAGGGTGGCACATGCCTTTGATCCCAGCACCTGGGAGGCAGAGGCAGGTGGGCCCCTGTGACTTTGAGGCCAGCCTGGTCTATAGAGTGAGTTCCAGGACAGCAAGGACTACACAGTGAAACCCTGTCCCCTGATGCTATGGTGCTGGGAACACCCCACCCCCATTCACTTCTTCGCTCAAAGGTTACTGAGTATGTCCTCTGGGAAAGGTACCTTGCTGAGTGGTACCACGTGGTGAAGATAGACCTGATCCCTGCCTCAAGGAATTCATAAGAGAAATCAGCAAGAAAGCTCTCTCCCTTTCTTCCTCCATGCTCACCTATCTTAAATTCAAGCAGCGGACAAAAGGCAAAGGTGAAGGAAGTTTGGGGAAGGGAGAAATTATTTGGGACCCGGGGCTCAAGCTTCCCACAGAGGGACCATGTTAAGCTGAACCTGGGAGGCAGAACACAGATCAGCAAGCGACATGAGTGCTGGGGCACAGACACATGAAGGTGTGATGGAGAAGGTCCCACTACAGGACTGCCAGTGAGCCCCTAGAGAGGCAGGCCTGTCCCTGCTGGGGTGACAGCAGGGCTCTACTCTGACATCTACAGACAGCTGCTCTGGATGACTCATCAGAATACATAACAAACGGCTAAACCCCAAGCCCTTTTAGAGATGATCTGGGGCAAAAACAAACATTTCTGAATTGGTACTAAAATTATTTCCAAGTCTGCTTCCTCCCTTAGAGAGGATTCACATGACTTTGAGCATTAGTAGATGCTTGGAAGATGCTGAATGTATGAACAAAGGAAGGAATAAATGAGTACTGCCTAGCAGCTGGGGGTGATGAGCAAGAGAGAAATGCCCCACATTGCATCATGGCAGGAAAGGAAGAGGGTGAGAGTAAGGGTGGTGACGGGAGGCAGCTGTAAAGGCTTTCGAGGCTGGGTGACCGAGCAGGTAAGAAGCCACCAAGTAGGTTAAAGACAAAGGAACGAGAGAAGGGGAGGGTTGGAAGAGATGACAAGAACTGACTGACAGCAGGGCCAGGAGAAAGAGGATATCAAAGTCTCACAGAAGTTTGGAGGCTGTGTCTAGGAATGTGACAGAGATATCAGAAAATGAAAAGCCCAACAGAAAACAAGGTGCTTTATAGATGTCAGTTCACCAAATTCTCATGAACTTGAGGATCTCAACACCATCATATCTTGACTGAATTTCTCTTCTCCCCTCCACTGTTCTGTCCTGTGATTGCTGGAGTCTTGCTGGTTTCTGGCTGTTCTATAACATTTCAGGTTGCTCCCCTTTGGGGCTTTTCCCAGATACCTACATAACTAGGTCCCTTGCAACTCCCTGTTGTCGCCAGCTCAGTGAGCACCAGCAAAACTACAACCCACACTTCCCAGGTTGCTCTCAGAAGTACCTAGATTCCTTATCTTACTCTCTTTTTAATTCTTCATTTTGTGTTTTTTGTTTTTGAGATAAAATTTCACATAGCCCAGGCTGTCCTAAAACTTAGTAAGTAGCAGAGGACAACTTTGAATTTGATCCCCCTGAATGCTAAAATTACAGGCATGCACCACCATGCCCAGTTTTATGTGGCCCTGGGGAGCAGACCTAGGGCTTCCTGCATGGTAGGCAAGTACTCTACCAATTGCACTAAACCCGTAACCCATCTTTTTCTTTTACTGCCTCCCAACACTATTTATCATATATAGATTTAATAGAGGTCTTCTCTCACTAAAATGTAAGTTTTTTGAGGGGAGGAATTTCTGTCTGGTTTTTAATTGCCTAAACCAGTTTCCAGCATATCATGTTGCTGGACACCCATGGGTGTCAGTTGGGTGCTTCAGTGTAAGACTGTTTAAGATTAATGTCCATTTTATGTCCACATGAACACACTGACATACAGAAAGGAAACGAGGGTTCCTTGCATAGAGCCAGCGTTCAAGTAGATCTGTCCAACTTTGTGGCATAAAGGTAAGTTCACCTGAGACTGACCAAGAGTTGAGATGATGTCAGATACAGCCAACAGCAACCATCCTCAAAGACAGTGCACTTGTCCTGACTAGGAGTTGACACTATGTGTTTAGGTCCTGATCTGCCTGTGGTCTGAAAAATAAGCCCTCTAACCAGAGATCACAAAGAGAACAAACAGTTCCATTTTCTATGTGCAAGTTTGGTGAATCAGGTCAGCTTCTCCAGTGAAGCAGCTGCTAATTTCTCCAGCTGCCTAGATTGTCAAATTACAAACTTATCTTTGGGGGAATGTATCTAACAAAGGGACATGTTCTATTTCCCTTTTTACCACCCATCCAGTGCCTCTGACTTGGTTTAATTGCCATTCCAACCCTCCCTCTCTGAAACCACACATCACAAGGCGTGCATTTATAGTGTCTTACATTAATATACTGGAGTTTCTCAGAATAAACGGGTTTGGCAAAATGCAATTATTTCCAGCAAAAGACTTGGCTCTACATTTTGACAGACATCTGATACATTATTGTACTCAATGCTAAACTGTGAATCTGTAAAACTTAAAAGAAATTATTTTTTTAATTCAAACCTACTCATTATTGAATTATAAAGCTGGTCATTTGTGATGAGTCAGTAAAAAAACAGAAGGCAGGCATGAAAGGCTGCAAGAAACCCACCATCTTCATGTGACCTCTGACATCTGCAAGCCAAGGCCACTGTGAAGGTGAAATAGCCTAAGTAAGCACCAAGGCCAGTGCATGGGGCAGAATAAGAAAGGTCTATTTTCTGCCTTAATTAGTAATGTTCTTTTCCTAGTAGCAAAGTCTCCAGGCATCTCAAATCGTTCACTTGTTTCTTCATTCTACAGTTTCCTCACTCCTCGAGACAGGAACCCTCGGTCCATTAGGGGACAAGGCAAACATGCAGGCAATTCCCACACAGGGGATGAATGCCAAGGGAGATAGAGAGACAGGGGGGTATGGGGTTGCAGAGAGCAAGACCTGAACTGCACTGGGCAGGACAAGCAGAGGTCAGCAGAGTGAGAACAGATAAAAATGAGACAAATACACCAGTTCAAGCAAAGGCTGGGAAAGTAGAAAGGACATGGGACTCTGGGAAACCAATTAGAACCAGCCTAAGATGACAGTCCCATGGAAGAGAAATGGCACTCAGAATAGTTATGGCCCCTCTTTTTGTGCTGAGGGGACAAAATGTTAGACCCCTCAGTATAACACTAAGTGGCTGAATGTCTCTACAGCCCACTCTCCCTCACCTAAAGGAACTCTAGCCACAGACACCAAGCTCCAAGCAGCTAGTCTCAATGATGAGATGGGGGAGCTGCCTTTAACAGAAAACTCAATGAAATCCAACCCACTGGGTCATGCTGAATCATCTGTACTTCAGGAAAGTGTGTCCTTGGGAAGCAGCAGTATTGCTTACACACGGAACTGCTCCTGTCTATGAAGGACAAACTGAACCATTTAACATTGGCCTTCAATTATTAAAGTAGCCCAAATGAGCTGTGACAAGAAGACCGATCACATGCTCAGACTAGGCCCTGGCAGCCCAGTCTAAAGGTCTTCGGTTTATTTATCCCCATCTGTCACTAGACAGAGGAAGATGGAGGAGTCTTCTAGGGGTCTCAGGATCAGACTATGACAAGAGCTTCTGCAAATCCTCTATAAAAGAGATAGCCATGCTCAGAGCAAGGACAAGGAAGTAAAAGAACTTGGTTCTCTGCAGAGCACTGGCTGTATCCTGGGCATAACACAGTGTGGCTGGCAAACACGTCACTGACTTTGCTCCTTGGTAGGCACATGGCCCTCAGGAGTTCCCCTAGTTCTCTACCTGTAGATCTTGGAAGCAGCACAAATTAGGACAAGTTTGTCTGGTTTCAAATTCTGATTTCCTATTCACTAGCTCTATAGCTTCAGTTTCCCCATTAATAAATGTTGCTTCACAGGGCTGTGAAAATTAAATAATAATCCATTGTGCACTGGGTATAATGTGCTTATGAGACCCCTGTTATACTCTGTCCTTCATTCTCTTTATTCCTTCCTTTTGTGTCCCAGAAAATTAGAAGAGTTTCTTAACTAGGACCCAGGTTTATCTTGTGTGTGTGTGTGTGTGTGTGTGTGTGTGTGTGTGTGTGTGTGTGTGTGAGAGAGAGAGAGAGAGAGAGAGAGAGATATGCAGGTGTATGTGCACATGTTTGTACATACATGTGGAAGCCAGGACTTGATGCTGGGTGTCTTCTGAACCTGGAGCTATTTCAGCATAGGCTGGCTGACCAGTGAGCTACAGGAGCCACCTCTTTCTTCTTGCCCCCCTGAGCTGAGGTTACAGATGCCTGTGGCCATGGCCAGCTTTTCATGTGGGTTCTGGAGGTGCAAACTGAGGTTCTCATGCATGGCAAGCACTTTACCTACAGAGCCATCTTCTCAGCCCTTCATCTGTTTTTGAGAGAGTCTCTTGCTAAACCTGTAGCTCAACAATTCCCTAGGTCTGCTGGTCAGTAAGCTCCAGTGATCCACCTGTCTCCAGCCCTCTAATGCTAGGGCTACAGATGTGCACTAGCATGCTGGGCTCTTCTTCTGCCGGTGACAGGAGATCAGAATGCAGCTCCTCAAGTTTGCATGGCAGGCACCTTACCAGTTGAGCCACCTCCCTAGCCCTTCCACTTTTTTTTTTTTTTTTTTTTTTTGAGTACAGAATAAAACCCTTATCCTGTGGGGCCTCTTCCTGGCTTAACACTTTGGCTGTGGCATTTTTTCTAATGACAAGAAAGGGGTGATAAGTCCACAGATGGCTCTTTCACGCCTCTGCCGGATCCCATCTCCAACATCCTACCCTTCCCAATACTATTTGTGCTTCTTTCTGGCTGATCTGCACTCTCAGACATATTCCTTTGGCTGACAGTGGATCTGTGAACTAGGGTGGAGGTAGTCCAGACTCCAGGCTCCTGGGAAGGCAGAGGTTATGTACAGACATGTGAGTATTTAGAATGTGAGACAAACAGCTGGCATTTTGCTGTTTTCTTTCTCCATTTGTCTATCGACTTTTGTACACTCACTGGGTTAACTCTGCAACAGGCCCAAGGATCACCTCTACGCTTATTTGGGATTCTGTCCCTGGACTAGTTTAAGCTAGAGAGTAGGGGCCATGCCTCAGTGCCCTCTGTTCCACTAGCAGGGCAGGATCCAGCACACCAGAGGCTGGCCAGCACTAGTGGGGTGAGAGGGACACAGTGCCAGAGGGCCCAGTACTGAGACATGTTCTTAGAAGTTCTGTCCTGAGGCCAAGAAAAAATTCCCTAGGATGGACACACTCCAGGAAGCCTAGACAATGACTAATGAGCTGAAGAAGGGCAGTCTCCAGAGACTTCCAACACTCTAGACACCTTCATACCCTCACGGACATTTCTCACACCAAGGGTGGGTCTGTGGAGAAGGGCAGAGATGGGAAAGGAGGTGCTGTCCATGGGCCAGGGAGGCTTTGGAGAGGGAGCAAAAATGGCTAACATTTCCAGTTTAACACAGTACTGGGTGATGCATGTGCACAAAGTAAGCCCCAGCCTCTCCTGCCTCCACAGTGTCTGCAACAACCTCATTGTGAGAGGGTCTTCAGAGCATGACAGACACAACTCTCTCAGTTGTCATCACCTGCAGGAGACCTGCACAACTCTGGCCCAAGGCTCCCGGAGCCCTACTTTTCCCCCTGAGGATACACAGGCAGTTAATGCTTTCTGGGAGAGACTGTTTTTTCCTTCAGTGGTACAGCACTTGTAAGTAGCCTATACTTAAGGAAGAAAACCCAATTAAACTCTCTGGCCCACCATGCTGCACATGAATGGAGTCATTTCTGTTGCCAGTGTCCTGACTTAGGTAAGTGAATGTTCATGTCTTCACAAAATACTCACCATGAACTTGGCATCCTAGGATGTTAGACGGCAAGCTCCTTGAAGGAAGGCTGTGTCGCACTGGCCTTAAGCCTCTCACACGGTGCTAGCATGGTACCCGGGTACCCAGCTCTGCCAAGTCCCTTAAACCTCCAAGCCTATTTCCTGGTGTGTAAAGTGTAGACGATAACAACCCTACACTCAAGGAGGAGGAAATGAGCAAGCATATGGGAAGCCTTTACTTAGCCCAGAGTAAGAGACAATGTGCCACTCAACAACAGTTAGCTAGTGAATGGAGCCGACATAATGAATTTGGGGTAGGAGAACGTGATAAACGGTCAAGGAAATGATTGCAGAATTATGTGATAAATAATTTAGCGGAAATGCATCTCAATTACAGTCAGAACGCAGTGGAGAACAAGCACCAAGTTTCCCCTTGGCATAAATGAAAAACATCAGAGAGGAAGAAATAGAATCTTAACAACTAAATGGGGTCTAAGGAAGGGCACATGTGGCAGCTGCAGAGGCCAGCACTACAACTTCATGTTTGGGAACTGTGTTTCCAGTTACGAGTGGATCTGATCTACTATAGGGAAGGAGACCAGAAGGAGCCAAGCCCAGCCTGTCTGTTTTGCCTGGGAACCTGAATTTCTCCCTGTGATGCTGAGAACCCCTATAGGGTTCTACCAACAGCACAGACACTTAGGGGTTGTGTGGATAAACAGAGGCAAACAGTAATAAAGGAACTGGACTTTGGCTAAGGAAAAAGCAATGAAGAAACAAGAAAAATGAAGCAAGGCAGCTCCAAGAGCAGAAAGCATCCCAGAGAAACCATAGCTGGCCCTGGGAGTTGCACCTTCATGTCCACTGTAGCTCTAAATACAGCAAAGGCATTCTCCACGCTTGTTCCCCTCCCCTTAGAGTAGCTACAGAGTAGAGCGAATATAAAAAAATTCCAGCAGAAAGAGCTGACCAAAGTGAGGGAGCCCAGAGGTCACAGTCACCACTGATGGACAGAACCACCTCCAACAGGCCAGGCTGGGATCAGGGCCAACAGTTTTCCACTTACATGCAAACTCAGAGCACAAGCTGCAGCAACAAAACCTTTCAGGTGTACTTCTTTTTAAAGCCGTTTACAGGAACCCAAGATCCTCTGGGTACTCCAGAAAAATGTTTGCATTTAATCTCTTCTCAAAGATAAAGGAATGCCCTCTTTGTCCTACAAAACTGGACACCAAGAAAAAGGAGAGTAATTCACAATGTAGCTAAAGTCCCAGAAATGTGCCCGACAACTGTTCATCAGACACACATTCCTGGCAGAAGAAACAGCACTGCCCACTGGAAAAAAGCCTTACTTTCGTGGCCCTGTGCATGGAAAGGGGGAGTGAAGGAGGAAGAGAGAAAGACACAGGTTAAGATTGCACGTGCCTGCGCCTGCTCCACATGAAATGGTTGCCGCCACTGCTTCCTTCCCTGGTTTCAATCTAATTAGACAGAATGAACTAATGAGTAGCAGCAGTGGTGCCTTGGTTCAGCTGTTCCAGACCCCAGTGTTTCTTCCATGTTAAAAATAAAGAGACCCATGGGTTCAATCTGACAAACATTCACACAGAGAGGCACATTTCCCTTTTTAAAAAGTTTTGCATTAACACACACACACACCCTCCAAAACAGTATCTGTTTACGAAGAACCGAGGCTCCGGTGTGCAACAGCAAGGTCTTAGGCAGCACCTTGACTACGTTTTCATGAGCTGTTTGAGAGGGAGCAGGAGGCCAGAACCTGAGCTACTGTGGCAGCTGCACATTCCCAGCCATGTGCTCTTGGGCAAAGAGGGGACATTCTTCCTGGCTGCTGTGCTATGTGGAGGTGCAAAGTGCCTCCAGACTCCCATTGGCTGGGAACACAGTGAGTCTGAAACTCTTCAATGGACTGGAAAGGACTTTGCTAAGACCTACTTATAAGTCCCGATCTCTGGCCTCCATCTTTGGAGACCCTGTCCCTGTGCCTCATTGCGTTCATGGCTTCCTGGTTCCCCTCGGGGCTACCCAAAAGTGCAGGAATCCCATTAAACCTGGATATCCTTTAATTTGGCTTGTTGTGATTTAGCTTGATTGGGATTTTTGCGTCAGTAGGGAGCTCGCGTTAGGAATATTCCTAATACTACTCAGACACCAAACATTTACTGCAGGCCTACTAAGTGCCAGGCATTGCTCCCCTCAACTGTTAATGGCATTCCCAGTGCTGTAATCCTCCCAGGTTGGCCTTGAGATGCCTAGTCCAGTTCTGGCTGGTCTGTGGTTTGAAGTGCATTGCAGTTTTTTCCCCCTCCCCAGTTACTATATTAGTCACCAGACTGCATAAGAAAATACCTAATGACATATCAACCCTAGGAGGTTCCAGGACATACTGGTACAGATGATGATAGGAATGAGCTATGTGCCATCTCTACTGCTCCAGTAGCTTCCAGAAACTTCCAGAACAAGGAAGCTTCACAAGCAGGGTCAAAAATAAAAGGGTAAGCAGGTAAGCAAGTGCAAGCCTTCCCCCTTGCAACATAGTGCCTGCTTGCATGCACATAGCAGGTGGCCATCCATACCTGCAGGCCCATCCCTGACTTTCAAAGAAAGAGAATCCTAAAGTCTCAGATGTGTCCATCCCTGTGCTGCCCTTATTCCTTGGTTTTTACCAAGGTACATCTGTCTCACTGAGGAATCCAGATCCAGTTGTGGGCTGAGAAAGTATGACCCTTGAGTTGTTTCCTTTCTGAATCTCTACATAACTCAATCCCCTAAGACCAAAGTTCTGTTTTGCTTCTACTTCTAAAGAGGACCTAAGTGCAGAATCTGCCCTAGAGCCTACTGAGACCAGAGCTCACCCTAGGGCTTCCTTTCTATGTCCCCCAGCACAGCTTAACATCTAGCAAACAGTAAACCCACAAGAAATGTGTATGGAGTGGGGTCTGCTTATGTGCCTAGAATACTGCAGAGTGTCTGCTCCTAAGCCCCTCCCTCCAATCAGACCCACTTCCTGATGAATGAACTACTGCCTGATGCTTCAGGTCCCTAGCCACATTTCTAGATCAAACTCACCAGCCCCATTCTCAAGACGCCCCCTTCGCCATTCAGTACTTTTTTTTCTGAGAATCTATTTAGATTTGCTGACCACGTTCTGAAGTCTAGTGACTGGCTTGGTGGCCTAGACCCCATTAGCTCCTAGAATCTGAGAGTCAGTGCAATCTGGATACTTAGCCATCTGGTATCTTTTGGCACCACCCACTTCCCCTTGTCCAGTGAGGAGGAAACTCAAGTCCTCATCAACATGCACTGTTGAACATCAAGCCTGGCATGAGGGCACTCTGAGATCCACACAGAGAAGTCTCACATTGCCAACTAGGAAGGACCCCAGGCATACCCAGATACAGCCCTCAGTTCTGTGAGGCTGCCCTGAACCTAGGAAACCTCATTTCTGCTCCTTTCATCTTCTAGCTCAGCAGAGGAGCTGGGCATAGTGGGAAATGCCAACAGGTGAAGAGGAAAGATCACAAGTTCAAGGCCAACCTAGACTACAAACCAAGACCTGTCTCAAGGAAATTACGGAAAGGAAAAGCATACACACAACACAAAGGTAAACTGATAACCTAAGATTCAGTTGTGATCTCCTCTGCTAATTTAGTGTGTGAGCTCAGCCAAGTTGGTGTCTTGCTCTGAATTGCTGTCTCCTTCTGGAACCATAGGCACAGACTAGGAGGACCATATGTAAGAGCCCTTCTAAGCCTGATGTTCAGCAACTGCCCCTCTACCCAAGCACAACTCTTGGGCCACAGCACCAGCTCTGCTGGAAGCATATTAGCAGTGTAGAGCCACATTTTAATAAGATTCAATGTGAACTTAACACTTGTGTTTGAATGTCACTAGTCTACACTGTAATGCAATTATACTTTAAACTGTCATGAGTTGTTCAAGCTTACCAAGGAGCTGAACCTAGAAGCAGACCCCTGGCCCCATTTCAGATCCAAGTGTCCTCCAAGGCCCTTGTCTGGATTAGGCCAGGACTTCCTTCCCCCAACCCCGTGACACAGAGGGAGAACAGCAAATCTGCCCAAGCGTAAAAGCACCATGCTCTGGAGAACAGCGAGAAGGTGAACTGTTTCTAGCAGATGTTACTATTGTTTATCCCATGAGGTAAGAGTATAACAGTGTGCAGTTCAGCCAAGCAGGACTCTCAACCACTGAGAGAGAGAGAACAATCGAGAACTCTGCTGACTGCCTCAACTTCCCCATCAGCTTCTGACAGATGTCACGAGCACCCAATTTCATAGTGTGATCTCTATTTGTTATTTTACATAGAAGCCTTGTTCTAGAGACACCACTTTGCTTAGTTCTTGCTCAACTAGGAACTCCACCTGGCTGTCTTAAAGGGGCTTTCCCATTAGATTTCTGAAAGACACCTGGAACTCTGTGATTTGATGGTATTTTGCCACCTATCTTCTGCTTCAATTCTTTTACTTTGGTTTGTTCTTCAATAAACACACTCATCCAAAACAAAAATATGCTAGAGTAGATCATGCTCTGTATGTAACAGAGCCTCTAGAACAGTCTAGGCCAAGCCTGGGAGATTACGGTATCTTCTACAAGGAGCTGAAGAAGGGATACATGCCACAGGCGTTCACTGAGTGACTAGTAACTGATGATCATGATGGAATGGCTGGTTGAAATGCTGCACGAACCTTTGAAACACAGCTGCTGTCCAGAAAGTATCTTCAATGACTTAACAGTGTCTAAATTTGAAATCTTTAGCTAAAATAGGCTGAGAAATAGTAATTATGCACGGAAGTCTAACCATGAGGCAAGCATTAGTGACTCTAGAGAGCCCTCTGTCCTGGAATTCTGCCCGCTGGCACTGAGTAGCTCTAAAATCAGCTAAGAGGTCACCTCAGAAACCACAGTCCTCTTACCTACCGCCACCCCAGTCACAGGTCAGCTTTCCCCTGCCAGAACCTCAGTCTCAACTGGGATCCAATGGACAAGACCACTCTCAATAGGTCCCTCGTGGCAGGCTACTACAGAAAGGCGAGGTCTGGGTGGCCAGCATAGGTAGGGGCCACAACCTACTGAAGCCAGTCCTGTGAAAAAGAAAGGAAAGCAGGGGAAGAAGCCACACCAAATAGCTTTACAAAGCAGACCTTGTTTCTGGCTTGGTGAACCTTTAGCTGAGAAAAATTCATTCAGCCAATAAGATGTAGAGACAGGCCAGGAGTCTATCCTTGCTCACTAAGGTACTCTGTGACACTGGGCAGCAGCCTCTTGGACTCTCCCTATCCCTGCAGATGAGAGGAGGCTATTTGCTCTGTTATCATGAATCCTGACCTGAGTTCTACTGTATGCTTAGAATTGCTCACCACAGCCACCTGACCCGCTACGTGAGGGCACAGTTTAACTGCCCCACTTTTCAGCAATGTGAGGAAAGGAGGCTGGGGCTTGCTGACCATGCAAGTTTCCAGCATATAAGAAAGGGGTAGTAATGTGTGTGTGTGTGTACACATATGTATAACAGGTTTTATTATATATTATTTTATTATATTATAGGATAAAGATACACACACACACACCCTAACAAGCCTGAAAGTCATGCTCCAGAAATCCCTCTGTATATACTGAAGCCTCCCCTCCAGCTCACAGCTTTAGGATCACATGACTGTGTAGGACCTGATTTTCCTACCAACTTTCCTGGAAACCATGAGTAGAGACCTCACAGAGACTGTGAGGTCCTTTGTAAGTCATTAGTCACAGCTCTACTCAGCCTCCCCCAATCCATCTCCAAAATCTCCCAACTCTATGTAGAATCTAAGAAACAAAGAGGAGACAGAACTGATCACTGCTGCTCTCTTTGAATAGACTTCTCTCACTGTGCAGTAGGGTATGAGAAGATCACTCTGAGCATCATCAGTAGGAGTCAGGGACTGCCATTTACAGGAGGGATGCTTGCCCTTGGGAGTCACTGTTAAAAGCTGACCCTGGCAGAGGTCTGAGATTCACTGTCTCTACAATGAGATCTGTGACATGTTGGGTTTGTCAGGCATCCCTGTCAACAGGCACACTGTCTTGTGCCGCACACTTCCATCTGTCCCACCCATACTGTAAAACTCTGAGGAAAGGTTGGCAGAGCCTGTAGCCACCTATGATGGCCTGCACATATGCACATAGTAGTTCTTCAACTATGATGGCCTGCACATATGCACATAGTAGTTCTCCAACTATGATGGCCTGCACATATGCACATAGTAGTTCTCCAACTATGATGGCCTGCACATATGCACATAGTAGTTCTCCAACTATGATGGCCTGCACATATGCACATAGTAGTTCTTCAACTATGATGGCCTGCACATATGCACATAGTAGTTCTCCAACTATGATGGCCTGCACATATGCACATAGTAGTTCTTCAACTATGATGGCCTGCACATATGCACATAGTAGTTCTTCAAGAAATTCTTATGAAGTGACCAATGCGCAAACCCAAGCAGCAACAGAAAGTCGATGGTTATTTACTCAATTTCACTGACAGCTGTCAAGACTGTCCTTCGATCTATTGTGAGTTAGGCAAGAAAGGAAGAAGATCCCAGGGGATTAGAAGACTGCAATATGGGAAAATTGGGGCTCACAGCCTTGGAATATTTCCTGGACCAAAGTATATATTAACAAGCTGGCTCTGTATGTAGCCTGTGGTCCTATAATGTGTGCTACTCTTAGCAGAATTTTCAGGACAGAATTTACTTTTGAGAAACTGAATGGTGTTTATGTTTCTGTTGTTTCATTGTGTGAATTAACATTAGCTGAACTCCAATACAGAATTCTATGCCAGGAACTAGGACTAAGTTCTAGAAAGGAAAAGTTCCAGGGCCTCTCTGGGCCACCCACTTTGGGAAGTGTAAAATCACTTAAGTAAGGCAAGTTGACTCCAGTGGAATAGCCTGTATTTTCTACTCACTTACATAACTGCATCAAAGCACACCAATAACCAGGGCTGTCATCTCACATGGCCCTGAGGGGAGAAAAAAAAAACCTCCTTTGGGGCTCTTTCTACATTTGTTTTCAATTGTCAGATCCCCAGAGGGGAAAAACCAAATCACTGCCTCTATGTCGAAGCCCATGCCCCACGCAGGCACTCTGACGACAATAGGACAGCTCCATTTCTGATCTCTTTGAAGCAGAAAGACCCCTCATGGCATAAAAGAAAGATGGGACACATGTGTGGACATTCAAAATATAGCAAGGAAACCCAAAACAACGGACTAAAAGGAGGAGCTGGGGGAAGCTATTTGGAACGGTGGCGCACGCTAAGACAACTTCAGTTATTATGTGAGAAGCAAATGAGCTTTTCCCTCACCCTGTTCATGTATCCATTCAGCAAACATCCAAGGGAAGCCCAGTAAGTGCCAGGCACTGGGACAGGCAGTCAGCAGCACACTGGCCCACTCCCACAGTGGCCCTGTCCTGTCTGTGTGGTTCTTTCATGCTCCGTTGTCTCGGGTCTGGTTTAAATGCTTCCCCCACTATGAAGTCTCCCCCAACTGGCACCCTACCTGGACTAAATCAGGCTGGCCTGGTCCATATCATCACACTTTCTTTCTCTCTCTGTCTCTCTCTGTCTCTCTCTGTGTATGTGTTTGTGTACAACACAAGAGGATCAGTTCACTCCTTCCACTATGTGAGCCCCAGGGCTTGAATACAGCTGTTTGGGCTTGAGAGCAAGTGCATCTCAGCAGCCCTGTATCATTTCTCCAACCTTTTACATACTCATGATTTTTCTTCTCTATCAGATAGGGAGAACCATGTAGATGGGGACTGTCTCACCTATGACTAGTAATGGTTAAAATAAAATTAAAAAAAACATTAATAAATAGCCTGAAAATAAAGCTTACAGGGCAAACTCTAAGCCTTTAGTATGTACAGGATTAGAGTTCAAGCAAACCCTAATCAGAATCCAATGCCACCACTTACTACCTGTGTCCCTATAACAATCAAGTCCTGTCAGCACAGCAGGTAATGTTCACAGAGATGTGGTGTGGATCAAATGACAGGGTATAGATGAAGTGACTGGCACAGAGTAGACCTTCAACAGATGTTACCCTCCTGTCCCCACCTGAACCCCAAACTCTCCCACCATTAAGAAAGAATCAATAGCATTAGAACAGGACTCAACCTTATAAGAACTCATTAGGACAGGAATCAGACATTAGTAACAGCATGGAACTTGGGGATGGACAGCAGAATAAGGACAACAGCCCAGATAAAGCTCTTGCATCCTTTAATTCATTTGACCAAAGAAGACTTGGTCCAGCCCTGCCCTAAAGATGGAAAACAAAGAGCTGCAGTCATGGGGAGAAGAAGACAGAAACAGAATCCATTCCTCATGACAGAACATGGTTTTTGAAAAGCACAGACATCTCATACAAAGTATTTGAAAAGCACAGACACCTCATACAAAGCTCTTAACTCTACTGCCCATAAGTAACTCAGGAGGGAGTTAAAGATCACACATAGCTGAAGTAGGACCAGTCAAGGGAAGGCTACACTGTGCAATGAGGCCAGCTCCAGGCAGAGGCCTAGAGTTCAGGACACTGTGCAAAGCCAGGCCACTTGCTAGGTGTGCAATGCAGAAGCAAGTGTTTCCCTTATCGGAGTGTCATTTTACCATCTGTCAATGGAAAGGATTAAAAGATGATGACGGCTAAGGGCCCTTAAGGGGGTAAGCTCTACTGCAGACACAGTCAGTCAGCCCACCACAGTGATGTCTGTGGCATTGTTTCACAGAGCACATAAAACAGTTTCGGGGAAGAATTTACAAAGTGTTTCCTTACTCTGTTCAGTCTCCTGGTTCAACACTGTGTCTGCTCCATCTGTTTCTGCAGCTGGCTAGATAGCACCATCACTGTGCGCCCAGAAGCAGCAACCATTTGCTACCTGCCCAGTGATTCAGGTATTTGTTCTAAGACTAGCTTGGGTACTATAAAGACCAATCAGTAATAATGCCAAGTAAAATTTACCAAGAAAATAATTCTCCCCTTTCCTTGCTTTCCACTGTAATAAGAGCAATACTTTTCATGAATTGCTGACCTACAAGGAAGATCAGGCTACCACTAGAAGGGACCTGGGGGCAAAATATTAGGTTTACTTCACAAACAGTGTCATGTAGAATAATGTATTCCACTCATAACCCAGGGCCTTGTTCTTATGAAAGGCCTAGAAATTATGTCCAATATGCCAGGCTTGCAATACAACCCACCCTCATTGAAACACACACCCAACATCCAGTTCATATGCCCTACTTATTTTGGAGAGCTAGAGAAACCAAGTAATAAAATAAGATTACAGTCTTTAAACAAAGTCTGGTTTTAGAGCTCAAACAGCCCAGTCAGTGAAAGAAGTGGCACCCTGAAACTCAGCTCACAGCCCAGGGAGCTCTATGTACACCTCAGCCAAAGAGCAGTCTGGGCAAAACACTGCAGATCACATAATCCCGAGGCAGGGATGTCAACATGGGCCTCAGGCCAGCAGTACCAGTAGCACCTGGAACTTGATAGACACCAAGTTCACAGGCTCCATTCCAGATGTACCAAAACAGAAAGTCTGGGATTCTAGCAAGCTGCATTTTAACAAATCCTTATACATGCCGATGTTCAAGAATCCCTGCTCTAGAACATTGAAACTTCTATGTGAATAGTAATAAATCAACAGAGAACTCAGTGTCAACTAAATCTATCAACAACAACAACCTTGGTGGGCTGGAGAGATGGCTCAGTGGTTAAGAGTACTGGTTGCTCCTCCAGAGGACCTGGTTTCAATTTCCAGCACCCACATGGTGGCTCACTATAGTCTATAATTCCAGTTCCAGATGAACCAACACCTTCTTCTGGCCTCTGCAGGCCCTGCATGCATATGGTACATAGACATACATGCAGGCAAAACCCACAAACATAAAATAAAAGCAAGTAAAAAAGAATAACATTGGGCAAGACAAACAAATATTATTTTGAGATAGGATCTCATGTATCTGAAGCGGGCCTCAAACCCAAGGATGAACTTGAACTTCTGAACCTCTACCCTTCAACTGTTAGGATTACAGGAATGTATCACCATTCTGGGTTACACATTGCTGCAGATGGAAGCCATGGTTCATCCATGCTAGGCAAGCAATCTACCAACTGAGCTACACCCCCAATTTCTCCTCCAATACATAAACTGGATCCTAAATGCTGGTATTCTAGAAAAGCAAGTTTACTGGGTAGAGAAGAAAGACAGAGAGAAATGCTGGTTCTTGTGCAGTGGAGGTGCTGTGCTCAGAAGCCCCTCAGGCTAAGTGCCCATCACTTTGGAAGGTGTTCCCCTCACATGCATTTCTCAGGCTGCACACAACACCAGTTAGGGCCACTGCTCCTTCCAGCCTCCTTTCTCTTCCTTGGAGAAGGCACTCTAAATAGCAGATGGGCAATGAATGCACACAATGTTCCTGAGTTAGTTATTATCTTACTGCTGAGACCAAATACCTGACAAGAACAATTTGAGGATGGGTTTATTTTGGCTGAAGTTTGGCTTAAAGAAGCACAGTCAGTCGTGCTGGGGTGCACTGGGGGTTGAACATGAGCACTGTCCCATCGGAAGCCACAGATGAAGGTCAGTGCTCAGTTCACTTTTCCTTTTTTCCTTTTTATTCACCCTAGAACTCCAGCCCATGGGACTGTGCCATTCTTACTCAGGGTGGGTCTTCACTCCTCTGTTAAACCTCTCTGCAAATGGATGCACGCATGCACACACACACGCACACACACACATACACACAGAGGGCGGGGGGTGGGGCTTTTCTAGCTGATTTCAAATCCTTTCCAGTTAGTTAATAATGGAAATAAACCACTGCAGTCACTAAATTTAAAAACTGGAGAGACTTTTAAGGAAGATGAAATAACTGTGTGGGGACACATAGGAGATTGCTCAAGGTGGGATTTGCTGAGCCCTGAATAATAAGTTAAAGAATATCAGTTTAAGGAGAAAAGGGCTGGTGGAGAATTATCCAGGCATTTCTTGACCACTACCAACAGGGAGTAAAAGGAACTCAACACAGCCTGGTGTCTATACAGAGAACTGAGAGGGCCTTTCAGGGTTTCATACTGCCCAGAACAGGAATGGAGGTGCAGAGCAACTTGAGATGTGGGGCACTGACAAGCAAAGTTGTTTATGCATATAGGACAATGAGTTATTATATGAATATTAATTGAATCAGTAGCCACGACATAAGAGTTCCATTATGTTTTTAAGTATATGAATAACCATGTATAACCATGACTAACCCATGGCCTGACTGAGAGTGCTGAACTGTATAGAATCAAATGAGCAAAGCACTAATTTGCATTCCCCTTCTCTGCTTCCTGAATCTGAATTCCACATGACCAGTCTGTTTCAAGCACCTGCCACTCTCCCACACACTCTACACTGCCAGCCATGATGGACATGATGGAGTGTAACTTGAACTGTGAGCAGAAATGAGTGCTCTCCCGGAAGCTGTTCTTGCCAGGGTGCTTAAAGAACACAGCAACAGGAAACAAAACCAAGACACCGAGTTTAACTATTACGTTTTCACTGCAACTATTTGATTTTGAAATGCGTACTTTTCTGGAACAAAAGTCAATGGCAAAGTCTAATTTCAGGAGTGAAATACAGTTTTCTTTCAGCACACTAGACAATGTTAAATACCAAAAAATACAATAATGCAGAGTCAGTGCACTGCAGAAGAAAGTTTCTTGTAGATTTGGAACAAATTCCTCAAGCCACAAGAAGAAGGCACACACAAGGTCAATAGGACCCATCTTTAGTCTAGCTTAGGGCTGGAGAGATGTCCCAGAAGTTAAGAGCACTGAATGTTCTTCAGAGGAACCAGATTCAATTAATTCCCAGCACCCACATGATGGCTCACAACTCTCTGTAACTCTAGTCCTAGGAGCTCCTATACCCCCTTCTGGCCTACTTGAGTGGTCACTGAAGACACAGCCCCAACTACACCAACTGGAGGAAAAGATGGGTAGACAACAAGGTAAGAACACACTCAACTACACAAAGAGCAACATGGCACCACCAAAAACTAGTGGTTACAATAGGAAGGCCCGGACACCTCAAACACATGAAGAAGAAAACAACTTTAAGAATAACTTTAGAAAAATGATTGAGGTCCATAAAGAGGAAATGAAAAATTCATTCAAACAAGTGGAGGAAAAGACAAACAAAAAAATGGAAGAAATCAACAAATCCCTTAAAGAAAACCATGAAAAAGCAATCAGACAGGTGAAAGAAATGATTCAAGACTTGAAAACTGAAATAGCATCAATAAAGTAAGCGCAAACTAAGGGAATTCTGAAAACAGAAAATATGGGTAAATGACCATGAACTACAAATACAATTATAAACAGCAGAATACAAGAAATAGAAGGGAGAATCTCAGGCATTGAAGATACAATAGAGGAAGTAGATTCATCATTGGTCAAATCAGTGTTAAATCTAACAAAAGTAACACAAAATATCCAGGAAATATGGGTCACCATGAAAAGAACAGCATAAGAATAATAGGGATAGAAGAAGGAGAAGAAGTCCAATCCAAAGACACAGAAAATATATTCAACAAAATCATAGAAGAAAACTTTTCTAACCTAAAGAAGGACATACCTATGAAAATATGAGAAGCTTACAGAACACCAAATAGACTGGACAAAAATTAAGTCCCCTCACCACATAATAAGCAAAACACTAAACATACAGAATAAAGAAAGAATATTAAGAGCTGCAAAGGAAAAAGGCCAAGTAACATATGAAGGCAGACCTATCAGAATTACTCCTGACTTCTCAATGGAAACAATGAAAGTCAGAAGGTCCTGGCCAAGCATTATGTAGACATTAAGAGACCACAGATGCCAGCCCAGACTACTATACCCAGCAAAAATTTCAATCACCATAGATGAAAAAAATAAGATATTTCATGACAGAACCAGAATTAAACAGTAGCTATCCACAAATCCAACCCTAAAGAAAGTACTAGAAGGAAAACCCCAATAAAACACAGACAATGGATAATCTCACAAAAGCAAGTCCCAAAGAAGGGAAAATAACGCACAATATAATCACCACCAACAAAAACTAAAGTAACAGGGACTAGCAACCACTGGTCACTAATATCCCTTAATATAAATGGACTCAACTCACCTACAAAAAGACAGAGGCTAACAGATTGGATATGAAAACAGAATCCATCATTCTGCTGCATATAAGAAACACACCTCAACTTCAAAGACATACATCACCTTAGGTTGGGGAAAAATTTTCCAATGAAATGAACCTAAGAAACAAGCAGGTATAGCTATCCTAATATCTAACAAAATAGACTTCAAACTAAAATCAGCCAAAACAAACAAAGACATTTCATATTTGTCACAGGAAAAATCCATCAAGAGGAAATCTTAATTCTAAACATCTATGCCCCAAATACAAGAGCACTCACATATGTCAAAGAAACATTGCTAAAGATTAAATCACACATTAAGCCCTGTACATTAATAGTGGGAGACTTTCAACATCTCATCTCACCACTGGAAAGGTCTGCCAGAAAGAAACTTAACAGAGAAATAAGGAAACTAACAGATATAATGACTCAAATGGACTTAATAGACATCTATAGAACATTCCACCCAAACATAAAAAAAATATATCTTCTTCTCAGCACCTCATGGAACCTTCTCAAAAACTGACCACATACTCGGTAACAAAGCAAACTTCTACAGATACAAAAAACTGGAATAACCCCATGTATCTTATTGGATCACCATGGCTTAAAGTTGAATTCAACAGCAACACCAATTTCAGAAAGCCCACAAACACATGGAAATTGAACAATGCTCACCTGAATCACCAATGGATCAAAGAAGAAATGAAGAAAGAAATTAAAGACTTCCTAAAATTCAACGAAAATGACAGCACAACATACCCAAACTTATGGGACATAATGAAAGCAATGTTAAGAGGAAAGTTCATAGCTTACTAAATGTCTACATAAAGAAGCTGAAAAAAAAACCCACACTAGTGAGTTAACAGAACATGTGAAAGTTCTAGAACAAAAAGAAGCAAACTCACTAAGGAGGACTAGACAACAGGAAATAATCAAATTGAGAACTGGAATCAACAAAATAGAAACAAAGAAAACAATACAAAGAATCAATGAGACCAAGAGTTGGTTCTTCAAGAAAATCAACAAAATAGACAAACCTTTATCCAAACTAACCAAAAGGCAGAGAGAGAATATTCAAATTAAAAAATCAGAAATGAAAGGGGGACATAACAACAGACACATAGGAAATCCAGAGAATCGTCTGGATATATTTCAAAAACCTGTACTCCACAAAATCGGAAGTGGACAATTTCCTGGATAAGTATAACCTACCAAAATTAAATCAAGACCAGATAAGCAAATTAAATAGACCTATAACCACTAAGGAGATATAAACAGTCATCAAAAGTCTCCCAACCAAAAAAAAAAAAGCCCACGACCAGATGATTTTAGTGCAGAATTCTACCAGATTTTCAAAGAAAAACTAATACCAATACTCCTTAAATTGTTCCACACAATAGAAACAGAAAGAATATTGCCAAACTCTTTTTACAGTTACCCTGATACCCAAACCACACAAAGACATTACCAAGAAATACAGACCAATCTCCCTCATGAACACTGATGAAAAAAACTCAGTAAAATACTGGCAAACCAAATCTCAAGAACACAGTAGAAAAATCATCCACCATGACCAAGTAGGCTTCATCTCAGAGATGTTGGGATGGTTCAACATACGAAACTCTGTCAAACCACCATATAAACAAACTGAAAAAGAAAAAACCACATTAGATGCTGAAAAAGCCTTTGACAAAATTTAACACTCCATAATAAAACTCTTGGAGAAAACAGTGATACAGGAACATAGCTAAACATAATAAAGCAAAAATAAACATAAAAACATAATATACAGCAAGCCAACATCAAATTAAATGGAGAAAAACTCAAAGTGATCCCACTGAAATCAGAAACAACACAAGGTTGTCCACTCTCTACATATCTATTTAATATAGTACTTGAAGTTCTAGCTAGAGAAATAAGACAACAAAAGGAGATCAAGGGGATATATACTGGAAAAGAAGAAGTCAAACTTTCACTATTTGCTGATGATATGATAGTATACATAAGTGACTCCAAAAATTCTACCAGGGAACTCCTACAACTCATAAACACTTCAGTAATGTAGCAGGATACAATATTAACTCAAAAAAATAGTATTCCTTTATAAAGATGATAAATGGACTGAGAAAGAAATCAGAGAAATATCACCCTTCACAATAGCCACAAATAACATAAAATATCTTGGGGTAACTCTAACCAAACAAGTGAAAGACCTGTATGATAAGAACTTCAAATCTTTGAAGAAAGAAACTCAAGAAGACACCAGGAAATGGAAAGATCTCTCAGGCACGTGGGTAAGTAGAAGTAACACAATAAAAAAGGCAATTTTACAAAAAGCAATCTACAGATTCAATGCAATGCCCATCAAAATCCCAGCAAAATTCTTCACAGACCTCGAAAGAACAATTTTCAACTTCATACGGAAAAGGAAAAAAAAAAACCACAGGATAGTCAAAACAATCCTGTACAATAAAGGAACTTCTGAAGGCATCACCATCCCTGACTTCAAACTCTACTATTAAGCTACCGTAATGAAAACAGCCTGATATTGGCATAAAAACAGACACAAGGACCAATGGAATAGAATCAAAGACCTGGATATCAATCCACACACCTATGAACACCTGATTTTTTATAAAGAAGCTAAAATTATAAAATGGAAAAAAGAAAGCATCTTTAACAAATGGTGCTGGCATAACTGGATATCAACATGTAGAAGAATGAAAATATATCCATATCTATCACCATGCACAAAACTCAAGTCCAGCAAGTCCAGCAAGGTGGTGGTGGTGCACGCCTTTAATCCCAGCACTTGGGAGGCAGAGGAAGGCGGATCTCTGTGAGTTCTTGAAAAACCAAAAAAAAAAAAAAACCCCAAAAAACAAAACAAAACAAAAACTCAAGTCCAAATGAATCAAAGACCTCAACATAACACCAACCACACTGAATCTCATAGAAGAGAAAGTGGGAAATACACTTTAACGCATTGGTACAGGAGACTACTTCCTACATATAAGCCCAGTAGCATATACACTGAGAGCAACAATTAATAAATGGGACCTCCTGAAACTGAGAAGCTTCTGTAAAGCAAAGGACACGGTCAACAAGACAAAACGGCAGCCAACAGAATGGGAAAAGATCTTCACCAACCCCACATTGGACAGAGATCTGATCTCCAAAATATACAAAGAACTCAAGAAACTTAACATCTCTGGAGGCATCACAATCCCTGACTTAAAACTATACTACAGAGCTACAGTACTGAAAACAGCCTGGTACTGGCATAAGAACAGACAGGAGGACCAATGGAACCAAATAGAAGACCCGGATATCAATCCACATATCTTCGAACACCTGATATTTGATAAAGAAGCAAAAAATATCAAATGGAAAAAAGAAAGCATATTCAACAAGTGGTGCTGGCATAACTGGATATCAACATGTAGAAAAATGAAAGTAGACCCCTATCTATCACCATGTACAAAACTCAAGTCCAAATGGATCAAAGACCTCAACATAAAGCCAGCCACACTGAACCTTA
>PVIU01001539.1:0-56007 GCA_004026605.1 Ondatra zibethicus | reverse complement strand
TTGAACGCATGGGCACAGGGAACCACTTCCTAAATAGAACCCCAGCAGCACAGACACTGAGAGAAACAATTAATATAGGGGACCTCCTGAAACTGAAAAGCTTCTGTAAAGCAAAGGACACGGTCAACAAGATAAAACGCCAGCCTACAGAATGGGAAAAGATCTTCACTAACCCCACATCAGACAGAGGTCTGATCTCCAAAATATACAAGGAACTCAAGAAATTGGACAACAAAAGAACACATAATCCAATAAAAAAAATGGAGCACAGACCTAAGCAGAGAACTCTCAACAGAGGAATCTAAAATGGCTGAAAGACACTTAAGGAAATATTCAACATTCTTAGTCATCAGAGAAATGCAAATCAAAACAACTCTGAGATTCCATCTTACACCTGTAAGAATGGCCAAGATCAAAAACACTGATGACAACTTATGCTGGAGAGGTTGTGGGGAAAAGGGAACACTTCTGCATTGCTGGTGGGAATGCAAGCTGGTACAATCCCTATGGATGTCAGTGTGGCGATTTCTCAGAAAATTAGGAAACAACCTTCCTCAAGACCCAGTAATAACACTTTTGGGTATATATCCAAAAGATGCTCAATCGTGCCACAAGGACATGTGCTCAACTATATTAATAGCAGCTTTGTTTGTCATAGCCAGAAACTGGAAACAACCTAAATGCCCCTCGATTGACGAATGGATAAAAAAAAATGTACATTTACATAATGGAGTACTACACAGCAGAAAAAAATGACAGCCTGAATTTTGCAGGAAAATGGATGGAACTAGAAAGCATTATTTTGAGTGAGGTAACCCAGACACAGAAAGACAATTATCACATGTGCTCACTCATAGGTGGTTTTTAAACATAAGGCAAAGAAAACCAGCTTACAAACCACAATCCCAGAGAATTTAGACAACAATACGGACACTAAGAGAGACCTACATAGGTCTAATCTATGTGGGAAGTAGAAAGTATAAAAAGACAAGATCTCCTGAATAAATTGGGAGCATGGGGACCTTGGGGGAGGGTTGAAGGAGGGAGGGGAGTGGCAGGGAGGGGAGCAGAGAAAAATGTAGAGCTCAATAAATATCAAGGGGAAAAGAAAAAAAGAAAAAAATAAATAAAAAAAGAAAGAAACTTGACATCAAAAGAACAAATAATTCAATAAAATATGGGGTACAAACATAAACAGAGAACTCTAAACAGACGAATCTCAAGTGGCTGAAAGACACCTATGGAAATGCTCAACATCCTTAACCATAAGAGAAATGCAAATCAAAACAACCCTGAGATTCTATCTTACACCTGACAGAATGACCAAGATCAAAAACACTGACGACAGGTTATGCTGGAGAGGATGTGGGGTAAGGAGAACACTCCTCAAGTGTTGGTGGGAGTGCAAACAGCCCCTTTGGAAATCAGTATGGCCATTTCTCAGAAAATTAGGAAACACCCTTCCTCAAGACTCAGCAATACCACTTTTGGGTATATATCCAAAGGATGCTCAATCATAACACAAGGACATGTGCTCAACTATGTTCATAGCAGGATTATTTGTCATAGCCAGAATCTGAAAACAACCTAGATGCCCCTCAATTGAGGAATGTCTAAAGAAGATGTGGTACATTTGCACAATGGAGTACTACTCAGCTGTAAAAAATAATGACATCTTGAAATTTGCAGGCAAATGGATGGATCTAGAAAAAACATACTGAGTGAGGTAACCCAGACCCAGAAAGACAAATAAAATATCTACTCACTCATAAGTGGCTTTTAGACATAAAACAAAGAAAAACCAGTATTCAGTCCATAACCTCAGAGAATCCAGACAACAAAGAAGACCCTGAGAGAGACATACATGGATCTACTTAGGAAGGAGAAAAAGACAAGATCTCCTGAGTAAACTAGGAGCATGGAGGGCATGAGCGACAGTAGAAGGGGAAGGGGAAAAAGGGAAGGGAGCAGAGAAACATGTATAGGTCAATAAAACAACTAAAACAAAACAAACCAAACCACAATGATGTTCTTCTAAGTATTGAAAGATTCAAAGAAAAGTTATCACATGGGTCCTGCAGCTGTCATCCAGGAAGGCCGGTAATTCCAAACAAGAGAAGGACAATTTCATTTGAATGTTTCCTTAGCTGCTGTATTAATAAAAAATAATGTAATACATGGTAAATATGTGTTTGACAAAACAAAAGCTTTCCATCTCTCTTGATTATTATTGGATATTCGAATTCAAACGAGCTAAACCATTCCTCAAACAGTTCAGATTACAGAGCTGGGTAAATATTAGCTTAGCCTGACTCCCAGCTGCTAACCCAGAGCTCAATGTGGCTACACACTCGGGGAAAAAAAAACTGCAGTGTCGTTCACCTTGAATTTTAACTCACTGACCTACTGAACTCCCATATCTGACAACCTCCTCTAATAAGACCCATTGCTTCACATAGATTGCAGCTAAAATAAAAGTTTTAAGTAATCCAGGCTTCATGGTGCTTGCAGGCTAAAGGAACATAAACAGAAAGCACAGCAAGGACTTGAGCAGTGTACTAGAAGATAAGGAAGCAAGGATGTGTGGACACCAGGGTTTGGGGTTCAAGGTGTCCAGGGGTGAATTTCCACAAGTCCACTGTCATGAGGTACTTATATGCCTGATGAGGACACGTGTATGTGCTGTATCTCCCAAGATCCAGGCTTACTAACTCAGAAACTGAAACTATCCAGTCGAGCAACTGTAATTTCCCAGGACTCCGTTGTTTGCTTTTAATGCCATGAAAACCAAATTATCATAATACAACAAGCAAGATTCTAAAACTATTGGGTAAACCTATGAAACAGAAGTGGAGAAGCACATGAGCAATAATGTGGGACAGAGCCAGGAGCATGGAGAACTGGAAAAGCACATGAGCAATAATGTGGGACAGAGACAGGAGCATGGAGGTCCACCTGTCAGGCTTACTCTGCTAGTTGACAGGGGCAGCATTAGATTCTGAGTTTGTTCTTTCTCTGAACCTGTAGAATAAGGAGCCAAGGCTGGATGTTCTCTGAGATTTCATGTGCCATTTGACTATGAAAGCCTTCAGGTATTCCCAAAGCACTGAGAATAGTCATGTCCACATACTGTTTGACTCCAGGGTAAGAATAAGGAGTTGTGGCACCGCCGGTTCCTGGTGTTCGCAATGCTCTTACAATGCATTGTCCCCATCTGAGAGCAGATCATGGACTGGCATTCTCTCCATGCTCTAATAAGGAAGACTGGGCCCTCAGTCAATGCAAGATTAGTCAAATTTCTTGCTCTGTGTGGTCTACTCTGCCCAGACTCTGGCCAAGGAAACAAGCAAGCACCTCACAAAGGGACCAGCAGAAGTAGGGGTGCTATTCAAAAGATGAGGCTAGCAAGAGCATGTGAGGTGCCTTTAAAACCCATGCCCCCATTTAAGGGCATGGGCTTTCCAAGTGAGATGCTTAGCATGCTCAGACACCTGCAGCTGTACCAGCAATGAGCAGAGGAATCCAGGACTAAAACACAACTTTGAAAGATTTTGCTATACTAAACATATTGCCAAGGACCTTTAAAAAGTCTGTATGCTTGGCCAGTGTGCTAGAACAGGCCTACAATTCCAGCACTAAGGAAGATTAGAAGCTCAGGATCATTCTCAGCTACACACAGAGCTCAAGACCAGACTAGGCTACATGAGACCCTGTCTGGAGGGAAAAAAAAAAAAAGAATTCCTAAGCTATCTTATTTTATTTCCAGAAATTATTCTTTGTAAAATAATCACTAGGGAGAGATGGTTCAGTGGTTGAGAGCATTGGCTGCTCTTCCAAAGGACCCAAATAACAGATTACTCCATAACTCTACTCCTCAGGGATCTGATGCCCTCTTCTGAACTCTCAGAGCACTGCATACACACAGTGTACAGACAGACATATAAACAAAATACTCATACACATGAAAGCACGGTGAGGGCTGAAGAGGTGGCTCAATGGTTAAGAGCACTGGCTGCTCTTACAAAGGACCTAGCACCAATGGCAGCGCACAACTGTCTGTAACTTCAGCCAAAGGTGATCTGAAGCCTTTTACTGACTTACAAGGGCACCAGGCATGTATGTGGCACACAGATATACATGCAGGCAAAATACCTATATATAAATCTTTAAAAAATAAAATAAAATTTAAAAGTACAGTGAAAATAATTATAGTTGAACAAACATTTCAGTATAAAACTGCCTAACTTCTTCTAATAGCGAAACCTCATAAACAACCTAAGTTTCTAAAAACAATCCGATAAATTGTGACATATTCAAATAGTAATATTGTTTTTAAAATGTTAAATAACCATTTTAAAGAATATCTAATATGAGAAAATGATACCAATATTATTGTAAGTAGGAAAATCTAGATTATAAGGTAACCATACACAAGGCAATGCCTCATATTTTTAAAAATACTATAGAAAATGTGGAAAGATATATTAGAATATTATAAGCAGTTTTCTCTGGGGTGGTTAAAGTATATGGAGCTCTACAATCAGCACATATTGTTTTTAGAAAAGAAACTTAAATTATTTTTTAAAAATAAATCCCTATCCTGCCTACCTCATAAAGCAATAATAAAAGTCAATAAAAGAATAAGCTTGTTTTTACCCTAAGATGAAATCCCTAGGTCTCTGGGTTAGCCTTCAGGGACCTGGGGTTTAGAGACCTCTGTTACAAGTTCTGCCTCCAGATGTGTCCTGAAAAGGCAGGACTGGTTGCATCCACCATTCTGCTCAATGACACACCTGATTGGGGTAAAGCAAGACGTTCACAGGCAGAAAAGAAATGGGGGACAAGCCTGAGTAGCTAACAGCTGCCTTGCCTTCACCAGCTCCCATCCCCTAAGTGCCAAAGGTCATTCTGCCCAGAAAACATGATGCTTGGACCTCTGCCACAGGCTCTGAGCCAGGCACTGTGTTTGTAGTGCTGGCCCTGAGACCGCATACTGATCCTAAGTCTCACTATGCCACCATAATACAAGAAAGGAGGGGAGGCTGTTGGAATAACCCCCAAACATTTTGTTTGCCCCATCATTGGTTTGGCCCATTGTTTTAAAGAACAATATACCCTCTCAGGACAGCCAGGAGGACTACATAGTGAGACCCAGTACCTCGTTCCCCCCCAAAAAGAATATACTTAGGCAGGCTTGGTCTTGATTTAAACACATTAATATCCCTACAGGCACCTAAGTTTAACACAGAAAAATGAGAGCAAAGGAGGAAAGTGGCTCGCCGAAAGCCAGGAGGCCAGTTGTCGGTTACCTGAAGATAGAACCCAGTGTACCCACTTTCAGTTCAAAGTATTACCTTGTGGGTTCTCTGGTTCTCCAAGGACTCGAGCACCTGATACCAGGAGCGGTTCCAGGCTCTTACGCCTCCTATGTGTACCTTTGCCAAGGATTAAGTTGTCAGTAACAGAGACATGAAGAAATAGGAAGCTCACAGTGGGGAGTCTGCATATTTGACAGTGAGCAGAGAAAGAAAGGGCATCCTAAGAATGCGGAAGGATGCTGGGTGATGCAGAACCAATTGTATAAACAAAGTGGCAGCTGCAGTAGTGATACACACCTGTAATCCTAGCACCCAGGAGGCTAAGGCAGAAGGATCATAAGTTGAGGTTAGCTTAAGATATGTAGCATGATCCTGTCAAGGAAATAAAGAAAAGGGGAAGGGCAGGGAGAGGAGGCAAGCAGATAAATAGGAAATGGTGTTATATAAGTACATGAATAAAGTGATTGTCCATAGGGTTCACCAGACAAAGTACGGATACTTCACAGGGATCAAAGGAGGCCAGAGCAATGTAGGCAGTAGAGTAAAAGTGTCAGGCCTAAAGCATGCATACACATATGAGCAACACTAAATGAACTCAGCAGACAGATGGATATGTATGTGTATGTATATATGTGTATATATGTATACATAGTGTATATGTGTATATATATATTTTATAAATAATAATTACAGAAAAGGAATACATATATTTGGGGAGTAGGGAAGCAGGTGAAAAATGATATAAATATAGCACAGATCTTTAATCCCAGCACTCGGACGGCAGAGGCAGGAGGATCACTCTGAGTTTGAGGCCAGCCTGGTCTACAGAATGAGTTCCAGACCTGCCAAGGCTACAAAGTGAGACCCTCAAAAAATGAAATAAAAAAAAAAGAAAAAGAAAAAAGAAAGAAAAGAGAGGATGTTGAAGAGGTAGTGGTTGTGGAGGTAGTACTCTGTCTTGGTTTCTTGCTGCTGCTTGGCTTAAATGTAGCCTGTCCTCAGACTCCAATAATTCAGTGAGGTGAGGGCACACTTCCTCTTTGATGGTGACTTTACCACCAAAGCAGGGGTCTGCTATGCTGTCTTTCTTACCATTCCATCTTTCAAAATGATGAGAAAAGACCAAAGTGTAGTGTAGCCCAGCCCTCATGTTACAGTGTAGGAGAGGAAATGGGCAGGAGGGGGAAGGAAAATCAAGGTAGAGGGAAGTCTTTCAGTAATGAGCAAGGACAGCAGCTGAGAGCGTCTGTACCTCTTTTCCTTTTCTTCATTACCCCGACTTCTCTATGCAGCCACCCACCCATCTCCACCTCCCTCCCAAGCATGCCAGCTTCCAAAATAATGAAGTGTCAAGGTGACTCAGACAGGAGACCACCATGGGAGAAGCGTCCACTTCTCCCCAGCTGCCCTCCTGGAACACTCTGAACTGCCTGCTGGGGCTTCTCAGCTGGGAGGGCTGCTAATGACAGCGAATTAATTTAGGTATTGTGATGCTGAGGTGTCACCTCACTGCATGAATACAGTGTGCTGCTGGCTTCCTCTGGATCATCCAGGTGTCCCCAGCATCAGGCCATCACAAGCAAGTGTGACCCCTAAGGGAAGAGGTGACCTTAGGGGCCAGGAGAGTCCAAGAGCCAGGAGAGAGCAAAGGCGTGGGGGGATACTCCAATGATGCCAACACTAAGGAAAGGCCAGCCTCTGGGTCAAACCCACAGAGTGGTGGAGCGCTGGCCATCTGGCAGCAGATGGCTGTTCTATTCTAGACCTGGCCATTCCCCTGGAGAAAACCCCTTCCGTAATGGTGCTGTCAGCCCTGTTCTCAAATCACACCTCATGCTCAGATACAGCCAGGGTGTGCAAACAAGAGCGCAAGTCTCAGCATTTGAAAAGAAGGAGCAGTAATCTGTTTTAGTTTTAACTGCCTCTTTAAAAGATTATTTTTTGTCTTGCCTGAACACATAAAGGCAAAAAGAATACAGTATATCACACACACACACACACACACACACACACACACACACACACACACACACACACACACACACAGTCGGCAATGTCCACTTTACAGAAGGGAAAAATCTGGAAGAATGAAGTTAAACTCTACAGAGCAAAGCCAATAGAACAAAAGCTATGAACAGCAACACTAGCCCTCCTGCCCCAACCTGCTCCCAACAGAAGGGCTGAGCACCAAGGTAAGTGGGCAGGCTGGGGCAGGAGGGGCTGGAGATGAAGTTTAGAAAGGGCTTGATCCCAGGAGGGGCCCCTGGCGGGGGGGGGTGTCACTGGAAAGTTTCTGGGTCCCCAAGCAAGAAATGACAAAGTCCAGATTCATGGGCCTATTTTCTTTATATTTAATTGCTTGAAATGCCCAGATCACGGACTCCCCCCAAAACCAACTAGGAGACCGAGTCCTGTATGTAAAAGCAAAGAGCCTTTATTCTTACACAAGTTTGCAAACTCAGACTCTCTGTGTGTCCAACATATTGGAGTGATCGGAGAGCCCCGAACTCAGTTAGGGTTGGGTTTTTATAGTAGTAAAGGTAGAAGTGAGGAATTTCTAAGGTTCAGGACCCCTGATTGGCTGACATTTGTCTAGGGGTGTCCTGGTGAAAAACGATGGGTGTGTGCTGGCAAGTGATCCTATCTACAATGTTTGGAACATTAAGAATTTCCTTAGATGGTCTGTTCCTGAGTGGTGCCTGAGTAGTCTCAGTTTGTGGTCTTTCTTGGAACTAGGTATTGCCTTAGGGCAAACTACTGAGACTCAGGCCTCTACTGAGCTTGTCATGGCTGGGTCCTACATTAACTGCAAGCAAGTCACAGGAAAATGGGGAGAGGGTCGAAGGTCAAGCTCAGGTATCATGCCTCAGGAGTGGTCCACCTTGATTTTTTGAGGCAAAGTCTCTCACTTTTGTCTAGGACTCACTGGATAGGCTAGGCTGGCTGGTCACTGAGTCCTAGGATTTGCCAGTCTTCACCTCCTAAGTGCTGAGGTTATAAGCATGTACCATCATACCCAGCTCTTCATGTGTGTTCTGGGGATCGATCAGTCTGCATGTTGTACTCTAAGTACCTAACTAAATGAGCTATATCCCTAGGCCCCAGAAAAATCTTTCTAATTAAGTAGTACACTCCCTAGTCTGGCTCCCACTTTCCACTTCCAGGCTAGCAAAGAGGACAAAAGCTGAATTAGAAGGCTCTAGCAACCCAGCAAGGTCCATTCTAGAAGGTTCAACAGGTATGTGGGAAATGCATTTTTCAGATCATAAAGAGGTATCAAAGGAAACTCAAACTGATCTGTGCGCCCTCAGCATTTCCCTCCAATGTCTCTGGTGCTAACAGGGCCACCTAGGGTCAGAAAAGACAAATCTACTGCAAAGCAAGATGTCTGGGTGGTAGCCCAGTTCTGCCTGCTGACTACTGTGCAACTGGGGCCAGGTGCTAAGCTTCTGAGTTCCAGGGCTCCCATGTGTATGACAGAGACACTAACGGGCATTTAATATGATTAACAGAAATAAATGAGACAGCATACACAGTAAGTGCTATGTAAAGAGTCTCACCAGTGCTTCTCACTCTGCCCAGTCTTACACATTTGCATCTGGGAAATGTCAAGTGGTCCTGAGGGCCCCTTTCTGGTTTGGCTTCTGCTTCACACTGGAGAAGGGACAGAGGCTGAGGTGACGGCACCAGGTCTACAGTCAGACAGGTATTAGCTGTCTCATCTAAGTTTAACTTCCAGTGCTCGCTCTCTCTGCACATCTTTTCCTATGTTTTTTAGTCATGTGGAAAATGTCTCTGCCTTTTTAAAAGTCAGGCTGTTTCTATAATTGTTGCTGACACACCAGAGTTTTATAGCAATGTTGAAGTCATGTGATGTGAGCCCAGTAACCTGCATCAAATTTATTCCTCTTTTCTAAAGCTACTGTGGATACATGGTCCTTTACGTTCCCACATATATGTTAGAGCCAGCTTGTCAACTTCTATGTCCCCAAAAGCCTTGTGGCACTTTGACTGGGACTGCATTACATCCACAAGTCAACTTGGGGGAAGATGAAACCTTAGCAGCACTGTGCCACCACTGAGGGGATGTGACAGCCGTCTCCATCACAGGCCTTCTTTCACTTCCTCAGCGGTGTCTGACAGTCTAGCAGCACTACCACACCGCCATCATCACTGTGTATGTGTGCATGTATTTATTTAGGGCATGTCTGAGTGGACGAGTGTGCAAACACATTCTTGTGTGTAGGTACAGGCATACAAATGCCACAGAGCATGTGTGGAGGCCAGAAGATACCTATCAGATGTCAGCCTTCACCTTTCTACCCTGACTGAGGTAGTTTCTCCACTTCTGCACAAGCCAAGCCTCAGCCTCTGTCATGGACAAGGTGATATGTCCAGCTCTCACGTGGCTCTGGAGAATGCAAACTCAGGTGTCATCTCACATACCTAGGGCACCTACCCATGGAGCTGGCCCTCCAGTTCAAGGTCGTCTCTAGGTTGTACGTTTTTACTCAAGTTTATGCTCTAAATAACTTACAATGTTTGAGATAAGTATAAAAGACATTGCTTTAAAGCTTTGTTTTTAATTCTTTGATGCTACTATATATTTTAAAATGACCTTTCAGTCCTGGTTTTGAATACTACTAAATTAAATTGCTTTCTTGGTCTTAATATATATTTCACATATACAAGTTTTATTCCTTGACAATCAGGTCAATCCATGAACAGCTTTCCCCCAATCTTTGATTTCAGGCCTCTCGCAAGTTTTTTTCCTGTTCTCCAACATTGAACAGAACCTCAAACCAGTGTTAATACTGGAAAACAATGAGAGAAGACACACTTGCCATATTCAATTACACTGCTTCTTTTAATTATGATGACAGCATTTTACAAATGCTCTTTGTTAAACTGCATTAAGTTCCTTAATGTTTCTAATCTGCTAAAGATTTGTCACGAATGGGTGTTAAATGCTGTCCAAGCTTCATGCATCAGCTGACATTATTACTCAAGTTTTTCAACTTTATCTTGTTAATACATAAATTACACAGACTTTCAAATGTAAAAGTTAGGATTCCTTCCTCAGATAAAAAGGCTTGGTGTGTGTGTTTGTGTGTTTGTGGTGGAGGGAATGTGTATGGAAGTGGAATCTCAGACTTCATGCTGATCAGGAGCCTACCACTAAGTTACCTCCTCCCTTGGTTCTATTTTTAAGTGTTTTGTTAAAGATTTTCTGTTTATGCTTATGAGAGATATTATAATTTTCTTTTCTTGTAATGTCTTCATTGGGGTTTCATATCAGAACGACACTAACTCAACTAAGGTAAGAAGTGTCCTCTATCTTCTGAAAAGATTAATAGTAAGTCTCTTTCCTTGAATGTTTCATAAAACTTATCAATGAAACAGCTAGACTACAGAGTTCTTTATGAGAAAATTTTATTATTGTTGTTATCATTATTATTATTATTGGTTTCTCTGTGTAGCTCTCATTATCCTGGAACTAGCTCTGTAGACGAAGATGACCTTGAACTCAGAGATCTGTCTGCCTCTGCCTCCTGAGTGATGGAATTAAAGGCACACCCCACAAGGGAGAATATTTTCTAAAGATTTAATTATTTATTTATTTAGTTTGTTTGTGTGCATGCATGCATGTTGCTTATTTATAAGTGTCCATGGGAGACCTGGAATTATAGGTGATAACAAGCCACCTGATATGAATTTGGAAAACCAAACTTGAGCTCTCTGAAAGAGCAGCAAGTGCTCTTAACTACTGTGCTATCTCTCCAACCCTGATAATTTCTTTATAGGCAATAATTTTGATAGGTAATTGATTTCCTTATTAGATATGGTGATATTTAAAGGGTGTGGTTCCACCCCCTGTAATCAGAGCAGTTCAGAAACTGAGATAGGAGGATTAAGAGTTCAAAACAAGTCTTGGCTGAATAGAATGGTGCTGTCCCAAATATAAATATATATTATATAATATATATATGTGTGTGTGTGTATATATAGGGATGATACACACATACACACACACACACACAAAGTCAGTCTTTCATTTGTATCAGTTTTGTCCCAAATATAAATATATATTATATAATATATATGTGTGTATATATAGGGATGATACACATAAAATCAGTCTTTTGTTTGTATCAGTTTTGGTATATTTTCCTTTTCGCATACTAGCCTGCTGAATCTAAGTTACTGAATTTTCACCATAAGACTGTACCATCTCCTTACCATCCTTTAATAAGCAGTTAAACTGTAGCTTATAATGACTTTCATCCTAAGATTAGGATTTTGTGTCCCTTTCTTTATTCCCTTCAGAAGTCCAGCTGGAGCTTCATCAATGCTGTTGATTTTCAAAGAACTGTTTTTGGCTTTTACTTTATGTTATTTCACTAAGTTCTGCTTTTCCCTTCATTAACCAGTTCCTTCTGGCTCCTTCAGATTGTTTTCCTTGGTGTTTCAGTGCCGGTTTCTGCTCCTCCCTTCTCGAGGATTATGTCTGAAGTGCTGCTCTAGCTGCAGCCTGCAAATGGAACTGCTGCTTTAACTGCTCCTCAATTTGGAGCCCTCAAAGATTTTTTTACAAAGGGTATTGGTGCTAGAGATGGCGTAGTGGTTAAGAGCCCTTCTTTATCCGTCAGCGCGCGTGGGCTCAGCTTCCAGAGCCCACGTGGCAGTTTCCACAGGTGTACATAGCTTTAGTTTCAGAGTCCATATAATACACAGACACACATGTGAGCAAAACATTCATGCACATAAAATGAATATTTACAAAGATATATTTTATCATCTGAATATGTGTATATGTGCTTGTGTGTGTCTGAGTGTGACATGTGAGTGATCCGCAGAGGCCAGAAGATGATATCAGGACCCTGGAGTTAGAGTTTCAGAGGTCATGACTTGTCCAATGTGGGTGTTGAATGAGCAGCAACCACTAAAGCCAACTTTTCAGCCCTCTTTTTAAATTTTTAAGTCACTTCAAAAAAAAAAGCTGCAAAAGTATACAAAATATTGCCCACCTTCATTCACACCCAGATCTGAGCATTTCATTTCATGGATCCCCTTTTCTCACTCTTCTTCATTTTGATCTCTGAGTGATCCAGTAGCTCACCATCTGCCACGGGTGTGCTTGTCACTAACATCAACAGCATACCACCTAGGAATTCAACCATCAGAACTAAACACCTTCGCCTCCAGGGACCGTCAGCACCCATGGGCTCAGTATTTGTAGATACAACCAATCCTGGGTCAAAAGTGTTAAAATGCAAGCCTACCCACCACCAGAGCCAGGTATGTGACTGATGTGGGATAATCCTTTTGTACACTTTGAAGATGTGTTGCTGTTTTACCTTGCCTGCCTAGGCACCTTCTGACTGGTTTAATAAAGAGGTGAACAGCCAATAGCTAGGCAAGAGAGGATAGGCAGGACTTCTGGAGAGAGATAGGAATTCTGGGAAGAAGAGAGGTGGGATTCACTAGCCAGACATGGAGGAAATGGGATTCATGGTACTGAGGAGAGGCAACAAGCTACATGGCAGAATGTAGGCTAATATAAACGGGTTAATTTAAATTACAAGACCTAGTTGGAAACAAGCCTAAGCTAAGACCAAGCTTTCATAATTAATAAGAAGTCTATGTGTCATTATTTGGGAGCTGATAGTCCAACGAAAGACCACCTACATATGATCCCAGTCTCTTGGGAGGCTAAGGTCACAAACTCAAGGCCTTGCCAGGCTGCTTAGCAAGATCCAGTGTCAAACATAAAAAAGGGGCTGGGGATGTCATCAGTGGTAGAGTGCTTGCCTAGTATAATTAAGGCTCTAGGTTCAGGTCCCAGCACTAGAAAACAGGGAAGGAATCTCAAAATTTTTAAAAACCATACTTTTTTTTTCTCTTGTCAGCATTCACAAAAGACAACAGGACAGCACCTTCTTTTTCTCTGACTTTTGTGACTGTGACTCCAGTGAAGAATGTTTTGAGTCATTCCTCAGAGGGCTTTTTATTTGCCTGTGAGTTTTCACCTATTTCTGGGCGGGGGGGGGGGGAGCCACTAGTCTGATAGCAACTGTTCCAGCAGCATCAGGAATGAAGGAAAGCGACTCAGTCTTTCCTGACCAGAGGTCCCAGATGGAAATCCTGCCCATCTGCTTGATTGGCATGATGCTTCTGGCATCTATAAACTGGGACTAGATCTGTTAAGGGGCCTTATAACACTTCACAAAGTCTTTCCAAGAACCTATTTGATTATGCTTAAGGTGCCAGCCATAGAATTAAAAGTATATGTAGTAAGAAAGGGTTACAGTGAAAAGAAAAAGCTCCCTGCCTAACATTAAAAGAATCATCCAAATGAGCAGCCTCTCTGTGCAAGGCCTGGCACACCAATGGCAGGGAAAGCAGAGGAAATGCTGGCTGAACATCAGAATATGGAAGTCTCTAGTCCTGGTTTTACTGCTCCAAAAATGGCCTTGATAAGTCACTTACTCATGCAGGAAGGTTCTCCTCGAATCCCCCCTAGATTTAACTTCTGTGTACCGCAGTTTCCTTACCTGAGAGGCATACACAACTCTACTCATCCTTTCTCTATGCACCATGGTCAGGAAAAATATGTAACAATATATGTCTGGGTGTGCTGGAATCTAGAAGAACAATAGAACTTCAGGAAAACATCTGAAGCCATAGGAATCAGAAGCCTTGGTGGGAATGCAGGAGAAAAAAAACAAGGTAAGAACAGAAGAAGCTATACTCTGTATGTGCACTATCCAGTATGATAGCTATCAGCCTTATGTGGCCCCTGACATTGAAATCAATTAAGATTAGAAATCCATTTCATGGGTCACACTAACTCCATTCTCATCAGACACACAGGGTCTTGGCTGCTATGCTGGAATGATCCAGGCGATTACAGACTGCTGTAATGGACAGCATAGGAAGAACTAATATTGCTTCTCAGTATTGTTTATTGTTACAGGTTGAGGAAACTGCATCCAAGGGAAAGTAAATGTCCCACGGATGGAGCTGGCATCAGAGTTCAAAGGGGAATCCTAGTGTTTAATAATACTGGCTTTGCAGCAGGACATGACTTTTAATAGAAGTTCTGTCACTTACTAGCCACCATCTCTGAGTCTCACTCTTCCTATCTGCAAAGGAAGGAACAATTATCCCAACTCTGCCATTACTGTCATGAGAATTGAAGAGTTAGTGGCATCTACAAAGTACTCAGCAGGGGCACCTGCCAACCATGGAGAATGTTACCTGCTGCTGTTAATAGCAAACACATTGCTCTTTACACCACACCATAAACCCTGACTGGGGAGACTGTGGCCACCACAAGCATTATTGTCACAGAGCTGGTAAGTATAGGAAGGAACAGCTTAGTAAAGGGTGCCAGGGGAGGAGAATGAGGAACACACTGTACAGCTGTAAGGGTAGAAGAGCTCCCATAATCCCACGCAGCAGAAGAAACTCTACCTTGAGATGTGCGAAGGGAAGTGTACCATGTATGTGTCTGTTGCTCTTATATCTCAGTAGATGTCTGAGGAATGGAAAAGATGTTTGCATTCTATGACCCTCATGAGGAGTCTACCTCAGAAGCCTGATCTAATAGATCACAGTCTGTCAGAACCTCACACAGCTACCCCAAGAGAGACTCATCTAAGTCTGTTCCAGACAAAGGGCTCTGAAGTTTCCATGGCTTCTCTGAGTGCCTACTGTGTGACTAAGCCCCTGACCTCGTGCCTCACAGGTATGCCATTCATAAAATATAGTAACCACTCACTCTGTGGAACCATATACTTCCCCCAAAAGCCACCATGCATGAAATAGACAAATGAGACAGTACAATGAGACACTAACAGGGGAGGCACACTCTAAGTGAGCAGAGATTTTTGCTAATTCACCACGACCTCAAATGCCTGCTTTCTAAAACGTGGTTAGAAAGTGAAGTGGCCTCCATAGGCTCATGCACTTCAGCACATGGCTCCCAGCTGAGCGGACGGTGCTGAGTGAAAGGCTGGGGAGCTTCAGGAGGTGGAGCTCTGCCAGAGGAAGCAGCTCCTTGAGGCTGGGCCTTGAGGCTTCAGAGCCTGGCCCTATTTCCTTTTTCCCTCTGCTCCTGGATCCATGATGCAATGTGACAGGCAGTTTGAGACTCTGACTGCCACGCCCCAAGCATGATGCACTGCATCTCTTCTGGAACTGTGGCCCCAAGCAAGCCCTTCTCTTGAGCTGCTTCTGTCAGGGTTTCTCCCAGTAACAAGACAATGAAGAACCTCCTGAGTCTCCAACTCACCTTTGCTGTCCCAGTTTACTGTAGTGTCTCCAGGGAAGAAGAAAGCCTAAGGTGGCTCTGCTCAGACCTACAGTGTGTGTCAGGGAGGGAGGCAGGATCTGTGCTGGGGCCCGACTCATCTGGAACCATCCAACGTCAGAGCTGAGACAAGCACTGCTTCACAGTCACCTCTCCACTCCGGCTAGAAAGCCACATCAAGTTCAACCTGTGTCCTCTCCCTTAAAGGGCTTTGCTCTACAAGTCCCGCTCCTTCGGGAAATGCTAGGGCTCTGTGTTCTCACTATCCCACGCCAAGTACAAGAGCCTTACATAACCACTGTCCCTGAGCATCCTAGTATGAATGACTGAGAACACAAGAGCCATGGGAGTGATCCACATCCAGCTCCGGCTCTGTGATAGCTAACTGTATTTCCCCAAGAGCCACAGAAATTGAGGTTCCCTGCAACCTGAGGCAATCTATTAACAAAATGTATACTTGGATATTTGTTTATTGCTTCATGGTTTATAAAACACTCTTACATTCATGGAATCACCTGACAACACCTGGGCAGTAAACCCAGTAAATGACATTATATATATTTGACAGATATAGACTGCCTAAGGATCAAGCCAGAGTATAAACATTTTGGGGTATTTGGGGGGGGATTATTTTTTTTGAGACAGGGTTTCAAGTATCACAGGCTACCCTCATACTCACTACATAGCCTAGGATGACCATGAACACTTACCAAGAGCTAGAATGGAATGCATACACCACCACACCTGGCTTATGAGGTGCTAGAAATCAAAGCCAGGGATCATGCATGCACACCTACTGGCTTGCATTACCCCCACAGTAAAAGATTTTTAAGTTCTCTGATGTGGGATTCCATCTGTATGCTGTGACTACGTTTTATTACCATTGGTTAATAAAGAAACTGCTTTGGCCTATTGCAGGGGAAAATAAAACCTGGCAGGAAATCCAAACAGAGATATATAGAGTGAAAGTAGGTGGAGTGGAAGAGACACCATATAGCTGCCCAAGAAGCAAGAGGTAACAAACCACGAACCTCATGGTAAAATATAAAATAATAGCAATAGGTTAATTTAAGATATAAGAACTAGCTAAAAATATGCCTGAGCCATTGGCCAAATAGTGTTGTAATTAATATAGTTTCTGTGTGATTATTTGGGTCTGGGAAGCCAGGAAACAAACATGCAGGCTCCTCTTATAGTCCTCACCCTATCCTGTCCTTTCTCACTCAAATGCTGCTGTGTGTGTTCACACTGGTAGTCAGCAGGGACTGCAAGGAAGCGCAGCCATGAAGATGCTCAGAATGACCACCTTAACTTTTCCTGGTAAAGAACTTTCTTTATTCAATCTCATTTTGCTGGCTATGGCAACACATATATTTTGCTCAGCAACCATGAGCAACATTTCCAGGCCAGCTGGATTTCCTAATGTGGTCCATAGAAGATGTCCCTACATGGCCTCCCTGCATCTGTGGTCAACACTCCCCCAGCTCTGTCTTCTGCTTTGCCCTTCACACCCCCAAACATCTGGTCCCTCTGAATAGCCAGAGGCTTTGTGATCAACTGCATAGCAGCTGTTCATTTGCTAAGGTATCTCTGATTGCTTCCATTCCTGCTACCCAAGGCTGGTTTCCTTACCCTACACCCAGTTCCCCACTTAGATGATAACAAATAGCCAATAGGAAGGCTTTCTTCCAGACAGCAGTCTGCAGCTATAGGAGATGGCCACACAGAGAACCACTGCAGCACAGAATGGAATTATGCAAGCATGCAACCAGGCAAATTTTAACCTTTCCCTTCCAGTCTCTACTCAGTGGCCCACACAACTGACGTAGGCCCTTGTGGCTGCACTTGGGCCTGGCCTGGCATAGTGGTGCATGCCTTTAATCCCAGCACTCCAGAGGCAGAAGCTTGTGGATCTCTATGAATTCAAGGCCAACCTGGTCTACATAGTGAGTTCAGGACAGTGAGGGATAAGTAGAAATACCCTTTCTCAGGAAAAAGGAAGAAAGAAAGAAAGAAAGAAAGAAAGAAAGAAAGAAAGAAAGAAAGAAAGAAAGAAAGAGAGAGAGAGAGAGAGAGAGAGAGAGAGGGAGGGAGGGAGGGAGGGAGGGAGGGAGGGAGGGAGGAAGGAAGGAAGGAAGGAAGAAAAGAAAGAAGAAAAGGAGAGATAGAAAGAGGTAGGGTTTTGTTGTGCTTCCTTTCAAGTGATGAGAGCAAGTTTTTCACTTTAGCTGCCCTTTGAGAGTACACTCAGGCCTCTCCTAATGCTCAGGACACTGCAAAGCAGACGCAAGAACAGAAGGGGAACACATTGGGGAAAAAAAGTGAATGTAGGGCTGGCTCCTAAGGTAGCCATCCAGTAAAAAGTACCCCAAAAGCCTGGCACAGAAAGACTTGATTCAGGCCAGTGCCAAGAAGAGAAAGGTTCCACTGATTGAAAGGCCTTCAAGCAGGAAGCTCCAAGCAGCAGGAACCACCAGATCTATGATGATAGCTTGATACTGAATAACCAATCACTCAGAACAAGGTTCCAAACAGTGGTTAAGCATTCAGAACAGAATTCAATCCCTGGGCAATGAACTGCCAGACTCCAGACCACTGCTTTGGTTAGGGATTTTGTACAAACAGCTGGAAACAGTTAGAGAGGCCCACTTCTACAGATTGGGCTGATGTGACCGAAGACGGTATTTGGTAAGGGCAAAAGAGAGGTTAGGGGTCATCACAGTCTAGAAATAAGATACTAGCTCTAAGTTTGAACAAATTCTAGACCAAAACTCTATAAAAGGACCAAAGACAAAAAGATAGAGGAAGTGTGGGAATAGGCAAGACCAGGTATCAAACAACAGATCTCAGTAGGGAACAAGAGACATGTGTCTGGTGGCTGGCAGGTGCAAAGGTAAGTGTGGAGAACTGGAGGAGTCATCCAAGCAACCATGGATAAAAGAAAGGAAGCACAAGAAATACTGAATGGCATGGCACCCGCTCTGGTTTGCTATGAATGACATCATCAGTCCAGCAGGGTGCTTTAGCAGGCCTGAGTCCAGAAGGCTTCTTATGACAGGCCAGAAATTTTGAACTTCACCCAGGATGGAAACCATTGAAAATCAAGGACATCCTTATAACTATTAGCTGAGCACTACTGTGTGCAGAGCAGTCATCAAGGTGATGGGGACACAGTAGTGAGCAAGATCAACCACAATCCTGGCACCCTAGTTCAACGCACATGGCTGAGGCTGTGGACTGTGCTTGGCACCTTCTGAAGCAGGAGCCAGAACACACACATACACTCTCTCTCTCTCTCTCTCTCTCTCTCTCTCTCTCTCTCTCTCTCTCTCTCTCTCTGTCTCCCTCCCTCCCCCTCCCCCATATCCCCATATTCTCCAACAGTCTTCATTAAACATCTAGCAAATGTTCCTTAGAGAAATTTGTATTTTTTGTTGGTGGTCTTTTGAGGGGGGATGGAGGGTTTGGGGGTCTTATGTTTGAGGGTATTTTGAGTTCTGATAGCTTCCTTCTTTTTATCATTGCTAATGATTAAACCCAGGGCCTTGTGCATCATGGGCAAGTATATCTCCAACCCTGTTCTCTCTTTTATAAGGATATTAAACAAATAGAATAAGAACATGGACAAAATTTTTATTTTTAGCCTCCACTTTGGCAACAAGGTGGGGATAGCTAGGTGAGGACGAACTAGAGACAATGGTTACCAACTAGAGCACTGTCACCAAGGTGGGGCAGTAGATAGCGGGTTCAAGTCAGAGAAGCACTGGGAGACAACAGTGTTAGCCCTTGGCCAGCCAACTCTTGCACAGCCCATTTAGCTGCCTCCTTCAAACCCTCCCTAAATTTCTATAAGATTCACTTTCACCCTGGGCCAGCCCAGTTTTCAAGGTCAAATACAACAAAAGATGGTTGGTCAGCTCCAGGGTGACCCCAGGCAAGGCCTGGGCCACTCACACTTTTACAGAGTGTGCTGGGGACAAATGAGGTCACAGAGGCTTTAAATCAGAGCTGACAAGTTTTCTTTGCTGCTGAGAAAGCAAGCCAGAGACACCCTGGGTACAAACACTGATGGCTTGGCTCCCTCAACAGGAAGTTACACTGTCCGGACCTGTGTAGAAACTGACTGTGAATTACTGACTAACCTGGCCCCATTGTTCTCACAGGGTCTTAGTCTAAGAAACATTCACCATGAGAAAGAGAATTGTGCCTACAATTTCCAGTGATTAAGACAAAAGGGCAGTTTGGATCCACACTTAACAAAACACATATCTGAAACATACAGTGGCTTTGACCCAATAAAGGCACTTTTATATAGTACTTTACAGTGAACATTTTATTTGCATCTTTCCAAAATCCTGTGAGCAAGGTAAATAATATAGTTACTTTGCAGTTGAGAAAACTAAGTCTGAGAAAGACTTGGATAGATACAAAGTTATGTGATTGATAGGTATGGAGAAGAAAGTCCAACCTAGATCTTGTTCCACATTCAAGATACTGTGTATTAGATCTCACCTCCAACTCCAGCCAGCAAAATGCTTTGCTATACTCATGAGTTAATGTTGCAGCCCTTACTGAGACTGTCTTTGTCCTAGCTCTCTTCCTCAGAAGATGCTATCCAAAGCCAGGAGAGGGCCACCAGGACTATCTACCACCCAGTTAAAACAAAGACAGTCAAAGAGAAAGCTGCTGAGAAACAGGACAAGAATGAGAAGAAAGGGAGATGGTGTCTGAAAGCCAAGTTCAAGTCCCCAGTCTATTAACTACTTTGTGACTGCAAATAAGTGTGAGCTTCCTCTCAGGACTGCAGCTTCCTAAACTCTAGACTGGCAATGGCCTTGCCACCATTCAGCACTAATAATGGTGTCTTTGACCTCTTATCTCTAGAGAGCCACTAGACTGTGCTAGATGAACCCACTATAGAATAAGGTCAGTTGATCCTTCTAGTGGCTTGAGCTCCTCACTCCTGGTGTTTGATCTAAGCCACTCACCATGAGTTCCTACTCTTGTTGGCACATATCTACCAACTACATACACTGTTCCCAGACTGGCCCTAATTATACAAAGACCAACAGGGCCATGCCTTTCCTCAAAGAACCCAAGTTTAACTTAAGAATAGACATACTAACTTCTATAGTATTTGCAAATACTGCTCTGTAGAACTGGTATCAACTTCATCTTTTATTTTGATATGACCCAGTAGGACAGGATAAACATTCTGAAGTAAATAAATACACCATGCAGCAGGAGCTCAGAAGATAGAGTTTACTGGGGTGCTCTCTTCTCTGTGTCAAAGCTTCTGTCTTCAGATCCCCTGTGGTCTACTCCTAAGTTGAAAGAAGGCCTCTCCTCCTCCCGGAACTGATCCTTTCACAGCGATGGTGGCTGGGTTCTGACTTCCCTCCCTTATACACCTCTGTGCACAAGCTTTCTCTCCCTCTCAATACCCTTGCTTTAGGCCTTCAGGCATACTTTGGCTTCCCTGTTCTAACTTATGCAAGTGAGGCTTCCTGTTGGGCTGCTGAGTCTGTTCCTGTCTCCTGTAACTTCTTCATCCATCTCTGCAAGGGGCACACACACCTGAAGCCTAAACCCCCACATACCATCATCCACCAGTTGCCATGCTCCTGCACCCTCACCATCACCAAAGCTAGTGGCCTTTTTCTCCATACTCAACCTCCCTGACCTCCCAGCTTCTGGGACACTGCTGTGACACTTTCCCCTCTCCTATCAATACTCAGTCTGTCTGGCTGCTGTTCTTCCTCTGCTTGCCTCCAAAATACAAGTTCTTGCCAAGATTCCCCTGCTACTTACATTAGCTCCCTTGAGAACTAATTTAACGTCAAGACTTCCAACTCAGGAAGCCTTTCCAGGCACCAGCCTCACCCTAACCCTGTAGCATCCAACAAAACCACAGGAACTGAAATGTCAGGAAAGAAAAGGTCCCCATGGATATGGGGCAGGACAATCATATTTTCACCCTCAGACTCTCCATAGCTTTTGTCACATTCTGCTGCCCTGCCATGAACTTGAGCCTCCTATTCACTCAGAAGCTCCCAATACAGGAGCTGCTACGCTAACCTGCACCCACCTGCTACCATGGAGTTCAGAGACAGGCATGTTGAACAGGTGTAAGTGATAAAGTGCTAACACACTGTGAGCCTCTTCACCAGAAGCCCCAGATGTGACGAGTGCCTGTGTAGGCCAAGCCTCTCTGTGCTGGCTCTGCAGGCCACTGGATGACCAAATGCCTCAAAATAAGGAAACACGCTTTCCTAACTTTCTGGAGCTGAAGAGCACAGACTAGAGGACGGGAGAGGTAAAGAGGGGCACAGCCTTCTAATCCATTCATTTTCCATCTGTTCAACCAGTAAACAGCACTGCTCTAGTTAGCTTTAACTGTCAACTTGACACTGCCTAGAGTCAGGAGAGATGAGAGCTATGAATAAGAAGCTGCCTACATCAGACTGGCCTGTGGACATGTCTGTGAGGGATTGCCTTGATTATTAACTGATGGAGAAGGGACCAGTCTATTAGTAGCAGTGCTAGCAGTACCATGCCTCCGCAGGTGGTCCTGCACCATGTAAAGAAGCAAGCAGAGCATGAACCTGTATGAGTCAATACGTAGCAATCCTCCACAGTTTCTGCTGTACCTTCCTTGTGAGTGAGATCCTTGGTAGGAAATAACACTGCAGAATAGCAAATATTCCTGCCTTCAGATTCCTGCCTCACTTCCCTCAGTGATAGATGGCGACCTGGAAGTGTGAGATGAAAGAAACCCTTTCCTCCTCTTGACCCAAAGTTGCTTTTGGCCAGAGTTTTATCACAGCAACAGAAGGGAAACTAGGACATCCACTGAGCACCTCAAAGGTACAGGGAATAGTCTAGATACTGAGACTGCAACTTTCAACATGAAAAACAAGGCCTTTGTTCTCCTTTGCATTCTAGTGAAAAAAGCAAGATGCTAAAGGGAAAAAAAAAGCAGGCAGTGGCTGCATCTTAGTAACTCTTTTCCTGTTCTCTCTCTCTCCAGCATGGCTGTGCTGTCCAGCGGCTCCCTCCTGCATGTTCCCACAGGCAGATCCACTGCTGTGTAGTTTGCTCTATCTCTCCCTGCAATGCCCAGCACCCATGCGTTAGTTTCTTTCTTTCTTTCTTTTTTTTTTTTTTTTTTTTTTTTTTTTTTTTTTTTTTTTTTTTTTTTTTTTTTTTTTTTTTTTTTTTTTTTGGTTTTTCGAGACAGGGTTTCTCTGTAGCTTTGGAGCCTGTCCTGGAACTAGCTCTTATAGACCAGGCTGGGCTCGAACTCATAGAGGTCCGCCTGCCTCTGCCTCCTGAGTGCTAGGATTAAAGGCGTGCGCCACCACTGCCCAGCCCCCATGCATTAGTTTCTAATCCCCAACAGAACAAGCTTTGCTTGGTTGTTATGGTCTTGGAGAGGGCACCAAAGGCCCCTTTTCTGGGAAGCATTTAGGGCTGTCAGGTCCCTAGAGTCTAAGGCCTCAGGTTCCTCTGGCAACAGCATGAATGCTAAGGGGTTCCTGCCAGAGAGTCACTCAGGGATGCTTTTTTTCAGGTTGTGTTCAATTCTGCCAGAGCCCTCCGGACTCAGCTGATTGCTGGTGGTAGATTTCTGTGTTATTTGGGGCACTGAAGTCCCACGGTCTTGACACAAACTTAAAATTAGAAATGCATTAAATATAGGAAAGGAGGAAGGTCATTCAGGAAAGGCAGTCTTCTGGGAGAGCTGCAGGACAAAGGCGCCCTGGAAACTTCCAGGTTCATTAATGGGTTTTACACAGCATTCAAGTGGTATTTCTCCTTCAGAAATAACACGGTGGAAAGCGTAGGGGACAGACTCAATCCTCAGCTAACACAGCTGAGTGAGTGACTCGGCAAACTAAAAATAGCTCCTTTCCCACTCGCTCTGACAGATTTCACTTCGACCCTGTGCACAGGTTGTGCAGCTTTTGTCCTGCAGCAAAATGAGGGCTGGTGGTACCTGAGCTTCACAGCAACCTACTCTCTGTCCCAACTCTTGTTTAATTCCACAGCTCCTGTTCCCATGTGTAAACACATGTGCATGTATATGCTGAGATTTGGTGCTCCTCAACCAAACGTGGGCAGAATTTAAACCAGGAACATGACTCAGGGCTGTGACTGCAGGCTGAGCCCAGGCAAGCCCTTAGAAACACTGACAATCAGGTCGTTTGTCTTGGGTCCTCTCCTACCTCCTAGCAAGCCTCTTCGGGCCCCAGTGTCCTTGATTGTAAGTGGAAATAATCACTCCTCGTGAGGCCTATTTCACAGCACCATACTGGGATCAAGTGTGACAATGTATGAATCTGCTTTGTCTTTGCTACTGTGCCAGGGAATGGGACAGGTCTGACAGGCAGTCACAAAGCAGAACTAGGGGAAGGTACAGCAGTGCAGCATGCTTTAGCTAACGCTCACCTCGGCACGCAGTGTCTCTGCTATACACCAACTTAGTTTAGAGATCCTGGGTCAAACAACAATTCCTTTTTGCTGGTGTCCTCAGAACTAATCATTCTGTCTTCACTGTTTCCTTGCACCTATCTCTACAACACTATTCACCCTGCACAGTGCCATGCTTACTCAAGTACTGGGAAGTTCTTTGAACACTAATGCTTATGGAGTTGACAAGGGAAAGGACAAGATATCAAAGTCCAGAAAGAGATAAATATCAGAGAAACCCACATGAGTGGGAAAAGTAGAACACACACAAAATAAAAACAAACAAACAAACAAAAGGGCAGGGTCCCTGAGGTCTGCACAGGGGGTACCAACAAACTACAGGCCTAAGAGCCAAAACTGAACTGCAAGCTCTGGGTAGGCCATACAGAGATAGAGGGCATCAAACAGAACAGAGCAGGTGTCCATCTGAAGCCCACATTGGCAACAGGGCATCATCTTAGGTCCTTCAACCTAAGTGGATCAGAAACAAGGAGAGAGGACAAAGAGACAAAGCAAACCAACATGGCACTGAAGCCCAGAGCTTCTAGAGTGACTAGCATTCCCAGGTCTGTCAGGGTCGAGCTGCAGCTTGAGATTACCGACCTTGGCTTCAAAACTAGGAGCCCCAGAAGCCAAAGTTGTCATGAGCTTCAGGAGTATCATGACCAAGAGATAAAAGAGACTCAGTCAGAATCATCTGGACCAACCCACATCCTGGGAAACTAAGAACACAGGAGGAGAAGAGCTTACCCAAATTCACCATTAGGGAAGAATCAGAGTGAGACCAAACACTAAGCCACAGCTTGGTTCTTACCCCAGAACTCCAAAGGCAAGCCAGGTTATCAACTCCAGCTGCCGAGACCCCTATGCACCCACTAAGTGAGCCCAAGTACTTCTCCTCAACTGTGAAATGCAGGGTTCCACCTTGGGGTACAAGTCAGAGCCAGTGACCACGGGAAATGTGCAACAGCCCACTTGGGGCTTAGGAAGCAAAAGGCTACTGTGATGTGTGCTCACAGTCACAAACAAACAAAGCCTCTCACACACTGTGCTGACGTGTGCATGGAGGTGAGTCCTGACTACTGCGTGACACCGGAAACTGTCCATGGGAGGCTACAGACCCAGCATGTAAAAACAGAGTGTGGGAGACACACAATCTCACCATGTTAAAGGAAGACCACCCAGACTACAATCTGAAGTAAGCTCCATCCCCAGATGAGACATTGCTTAGAATAGAAGAATCTAGATTTTCAGGGCATTAGAGGCTCTGTCACCCACACTTCCAAAACTTTCATCCAGGAAAGGGGACATTTTAAAAGGATGCGCTTCACTTAAAGAAAAGGTATGCAAGTGTCGCGGGTACCTTGAGTCCTGGCCCACTTTTGAAACCCCATCCTGGGTCTTGCACTCCTTATTTACAAAGCTTTGACTAGCGTGCACAGTCTCACCTGTGTTTACTTGTCCTTGTTCACCAGAAAAGAAAGTTATACTGTAGTTCAGCTCCGCCTGCCTATGATTTCCCTCCTGACTGGGCCTGTGTTCTAGACTCTTCTCTGCAGATGTCCTATGCATCTTCAGCACAGACAGCTCACTCCTTCCTCTTATCCCTTGGACATGAAAAATAATTTATGGAAATTAAAGGCAGTGGTCCCTTTACTTCTAACAATGCTTTGAACAATTTAAAGAAAGTGCTTCTCTTTAGAGAGAAACACATGTGCATTTCTCACGTGAGGTTATAAAGGTGTTAACAGTGAAGATAATGCTGAAAAGTGTGTGTCACACTTAGGCCCCTAAAGGTGAGGAATTGTCAGCTTACTCCGGGGTGTTCATGCCTCTCCAGATGTCCCTACATCCCTACTCCATCCAAGTCCCTGGCAATGGTAGCACCTAGCTTAATATGGCTTTTATCTCTCTAAAGCAAACCCACCAAAACCTACCAGTTTCTAACACCCTACCAGCCTCACTCTCCCTGGGCCTCTGGCAAAAAGACACTAAAGAAGCCAGATACAGGTACTGACAGGAGACAACACACAAACACAGTTTATCAACATCTGGTGGCCTGGTGTCTGAACCTGCATAGAGACCCCAGGGTGCATATCAACCCCAGAGCCTGGAACAAAGAAGGAGAAGAAAACTTCAAATGTAGCTGCTAAGGGAGGGAAAGGGGATTCAAGCCAATTCCTGAAAGTCACACCTGTTGGACCTGGTGGCACAGGCCTATAATCTCAGCTCTTTAAGAGGCCAAGGTAGGAGAATCATGAGTTCAAGGCCTGTCTGGGCAACTTAGTGAGAACCCATTCCAAAATAAAAAGTATAAAAAAGGACTGGAGATATATCTCAGTGGTAGGGCACCTGCCTAGCATGTATAAGCACAACAAGGCCCTAGGTTCAAACTCAGTACTTGTACCTAGTCATGTCACACCAGGTTCACAGGGGCCATGTTTGTACTGTCTGTGTCTGCAGCAGGTGGCATACTGGGCCAACACAGGTCACTGAATGCTTCTTGCAGAAGACAGAGTAACCAACAGTTAACAAATCCCCACTGCCTGTCACGAACTATGCATGCTATCCTCACCAACACACTGTGGATTACACAAGGTTCACCTTAGGAATTATGACCTGCATCTTGCCAACAGAACCAGACACAGAGAAATGGACAAGGCCCCAGTGCCTTTCCTACTATGCCACCCAAAGTTTCAAATGACATGGGAAGGACAAGGAATGATAAATGCTACCACACTATGTACCAGGCTCTCTGCAACTGAATGCACTATGCGGAAGAGATTAAATACTGCAGTCCCTCACCCACTCACTAGTAGAGCCAAACAGAACCTAGAGGAATATAATAGACATCATAGAGATGCTCAAGGCTGCTGCCCTTGAATCTCACCCCCAAGAGTCCATCTCAAGGGAGCAGTTCAACTGGCTTTCACAGCACAGTTCAACGGCAGTGATGTGAATAAACAAATAAAATAAAAAAGGAAATTATCTCTCTAAAGAATGGTGTAGAGCCAGGTGGTGGTGGGTGCACGCCTTTAATCCCAGCACTCAGGAGGCAGAAGCAGGAGGATCTCTGTGGGTTTGAGGCCAGCCTGGTCTACAGAGTGAGTTCCAGGACAGCCAAGGCTACACAGAGAAACCCTGTCTCAAAAAACAAAAACAAGCAAACAAAGAATGGTTTAGAAAGTCTCAGAACCTTCTAGTCAGTAATCTAAGATATCCCTTTATAAAAACTTTTTTAACGTTTACTTATTTTGTGTGTATGTATGTGGTGACCTGTATGTCAGAGCAGTTCTCTCCTCTCACTATGTAGGTCTCAGGGATCAAACTCAGGTCAGCAAGGCTTGGTGGCAAGATTCTTTACCTACAGAGCCACCTCACTGGCTCTCTGTATTTGTTTTAAATAATCATTTGAAGACCAAGAGGAAATGAAACAGTATTTGTAATAACAAAGGCTGGAGTGAATAACAAATACTACCTATGTGATCTTTAACAAGTACTCACTGGTGCACATGCGAGAAGAATGTGCTTTATTAGGGTAGAAGATTGCAAGTGAGGTTACTGCTATTGCTGTATACATACTATCTTTTTAGTGCATTATCAGTCAAAGAGAGAGGAAGAAAGAAAAGGAAAACCTCAAGCTTTCACTTACGAAAGGCTCAGGAGAATGAGGGCTAGGATGTGAAGAATAGATGGAACCATCTGACAAACCCAAGAGGAGGCAGCCAGGTGGCCCTGGGGAAGGGAAGCCCTCCAGGTGTAGAGAGGGTTGTAATTAGCCTCATGCTAATTACAGAAATCTTACTAGATTATTAATTTTTCTGACAGACTCTGAGTGAAGACTAAATTCCTTCATTAAACTAATTCCAGTTCAGAGACAACAGTTCTTGATGCCCATTCTTCTAATCACCTAGGACTCAGTTTTGGACTCAGATTTCTTTAAGGGGCTGGCCACTGGGAGTTTGACCATGCTCTAGTGAGTATATGGGTAGCACAAATTGGACTTTTTTGTTGTTGTTTTGTTTTTCTTCTTTTTTTTTTTTTCCAGAGCGTATGTCATAAGGATGAGGGGCAGACCTGAGAGGACTGGGAAGTGAGTCATTGGGCTGCAGGATGTGAAATTCCCCCCCCCCAAAAAAATCAATAAAAATATTATGTTGGAAAACAAACAAACAAAAAGACACCAGTAAAGTAAAATTAAGAGCCAGAAACATACACCCTGGAGAAATTAAGATTCCTGCCTTAAATGTAGAACTTTAGGATGCTTCAGAGAACCAAAGCAGCTTGAATAAGCAAGTGGACTACAATGTTTTCTTCTCTGGGAAATACAAACAGAGGAGCAGAATACTTAGCTTGTCTTTAAGGCCTCCTAGGTTGAGTTTTAGCCACTCCCCAATTCTTGATATTAGACTCCTCAGGGCTTCATGCCCTAGCCAATTTAACTGTAAGAGCCCTTATACATTTTCCTCACATCCTACCCTGCATGACTGTTCAAACCGTTATGTCCCTAAAAGTCCTCCTCTCTCTTCCAAGTGCTTGCTTAAGTCCCATCCATCCCTCAAGGCATACCTCAAACCCACGCCATTCTCAAACTCAAGTCAATCCCTCCAATTGAATTCAAGTTCTCCTGCCAGTGTACCTGGAATACTGGATTCTGAACCTCATTAAATGAGTTACACAGTCTGCCTTATAGTGAGTGATACCTAAGTAATCAAAACCCAACTTTTCTACTATATTAAACCATTAGCTTCTTGTGAGCAAGAACCCCTTCAGATTCCTATATGAACAGATGATAACACCTGATGTATAGTAGGCCCCCAGGAAACCCTTCACTGTGAGACAAGAAAAGCACCATACTGTCTCTGCAGGAAGTCACCACTTACCTTGGCTGCTCCTGTCAGGCAATGCAGAGGCAAAGGCACACTGCTTTGCAGCCTCCAAAAGGCAAGTGATGAATCTAGTTTGTGGGGTTTCTGGCCATCAGGAGACTCCAACCTCCGCCCTAGCTGACCATAGTCTGCTCGACCCCAGGTAAACACCTTGCCAGTTTCTGCAAACAAACATAATTTGAATGAAGGTTACCTTCTCCAGATGCTCTCAAGGGTAAGCAAAGGGTCACTAGTAAAATTGTGAATGTTTATTTCGTTATGTTCCAATAAAGAACGTGAGCATTTGCTGTGAGATGCTCTTGTACACTGTAAAGATTTGTCACTTTTTTGTATTGGCTTAACAAAATGCTGATTGGCCAATAGCCAGGCAGAAGTATAGGCAGGGTAACCAGACTAAAAAAATTCTGGGAAGAGGAAAGGCAGAGAGAGAGAGAGTCAGTCACTAAACAGATACAGAGGAAGCAAGATGAGAATGCCTCACTGAGAAAAGGTACCATGCCACGTGTCTAAACATAGACAAGAATTATGAGTTAATTTAAGTTGTAAGAGATAGTTAATAATAAGCCTGAATTAATAGGCGAAACAGGCCAAGATTAATATAAGCCTTTGTGTGTTTCTTTGGGACTGAATGGCTGTGGGACTCAGCGGGACAGAAACTTCCATCTACAAGCATTGGGTTGGGGGGTAGCTCAGATTTCTTGCCATGTAAGTATGAGGACCTGGGTTCAGATGCTCAGAACCCATGTCAAGAATCAAATGACATAGTTCACATCTGCAATCCCAGCACTCCTATGGAAAGATGGAAGGCAGTGATGGAGAATGCTCAGAAGCCTACAGGCTAGGCAGCCTAGCACATGCAACAATAAATAAGAGACTGTCTTCAGCACTTGGGAGGCAGAGGCAGGTGGATCTCTGTGAGTTCGAGGCCAGCCTGGTCTACAAGAGCTAGTTCCAGGACAGGCTCCAAAGCCACAGAGAAACCCTGTCTCGAAAAACCAAAAAAAAAAAAACAAAAAAAAAAACAAGAGACTGTCTCAAACCAGGGAAAAGGAGAAGATCACTCAAGATTGGCCTGTAACCATGGCACACATGGGCCCACACTCTCACAAACATGCAGGTGCGTGCATATGAGCACGCATGCATGCACACACAGGCAGAGATTTCTTTTTAAGAAAAAAAAGAAACCTTGAATATTCATCTGTTCACATAAGTGGGAACTGAAGTTCAGAGAAGCTAAAGAATTCTCCCAAAAACAAGCATGTAGAGAGAACCACAGCCAGACTCAGAGGAAGAGTCTCAGGCCTATGATGCTCTTGCATAGAGATGGCTTCATGGGTAAATGTCAACCATGCTGGTGGCCCACCTACTCTCTCCCAGACCCACCACCCCTCCTTCTGCTTTGCCCAGATGTCTGGTCTCAACTTTCCTCCCTCCTATCCAATGCAGGGCCTTGTATCCTGACTGAAGTTTCCCATTCCTCAGATGTCTCAGAGCTTTCCCCCTAACTCAATGCTGGTTTCTTGTTTGCCCCTCCTAGTAACATAAGGACTCCTCCTTTACCCAAAGGAGCAATCCTAACAGTCCAAGGCAAGCATATCTGTGTGCTGGAAGAAAGGGAGCAAGAGGAGAAAATTGTAAAGAGCTATTTGGAGCCAGAAATGCATTCAGTTCCCCAGCACCATGTGGGAAGCCAGCCAGCACTGCAGATGACAGAAGAAAATGAGGTTTGGAAAAGGAGCAACGGCCTCTCATTCCCCAGATAAGAGAGATTTCACCAAATTCATTCAGTTGTACCAAGTGCTGCCTTTGTTATTCCAACAGAATTTCAAAATCCGACAAGGCATAGATTATTAACAGATTCTCTGCAATAAATATGCATAACCATGTGCGCCATATAAATTCTTTATCTGTGTTTATTTTAACAAAGAAAATTCTGCTTAAGAAACAAAACACCGAGTAATGCATATTAAATCCAAGACAAAGCTACTGTGTTTGGTATCAAAGCTTCATCTGGCCCCACACGAAACATATGGCTTCCAGTGTCAGCTAAGAAACAGCCCGAGATGATAGCAGAAGTGTCAGGAGACCACAGACATATGGGGCTCTGTAGGGATAAGTTCTTAGGTTCAGCCTGCTAACAGGCAATAAAACAGATACACAGAAATTTTCCAGGCTTCCTAGGATAGGGGACTGTCGTGGTTTGAATAGGAATGGCCCTCAAAGGTTTTTATATTTGAAAGCTTGGTCACCAGTGAATGACAATATTAGTGGGTATGGCCTTGTTGGAAGAAGTATGTCAGTGGAGGCAGGTTTTGGGGTGTCAGATGCTTAAGCTAGGCCCAGTATCTCTCTCTTCCTGCATCCTGCTCATCCAGATGTAGAACTATCAGCTACTTCTCCAGCACCATATCTGCCTGTGTGCCACCAGGTTTCCCACCATGATGACAATGAGTCTACTAAACCTCTGAACTAGAAGCCAGTCCCAATTAAATGCTTTCTTTTATAAGAATTGCCGTGGTCCTGGTCTCTCTTCACAGCAATAGAACACTGACCATGAAAAGAACCAAGTCTGTACAGCCCACAGGGTACTGGAAGCATTATGCCATTGGGAATGGGGCACTGAGAGCACTGGACCCTGCACAGCCACATGCTGTTCCTTTTGCTGCAGTTACCATTTCCTAACCGAGTGAACTACTATTCCAGTTACCCTTTATAACCTGGCAATTGCAGCCTACGAGTCTACACATATACTGTTGGTCCCAAGAATGTTTCCTGGTCCCTCAACTTTCCCAGAAAAGATTAAACTTACCACCCTTGTGTTCTCCAACTGCCACACTGCCATGTAACAGTTAAGAAAATTAAGCTCAGAAGTGGCCTGCTTAGGGGCACAGATAAGCTGCACCTTTTCAAGTGGCCTAGGCTGCATCCGTTATGGTTCAAGTCACTGAGAAATCATGAAACCCTCCTCCCTCACTTATGTGGATTAGACTGAAAATAGTTGGTGCCCAGTTGGCCAGCTGTCCATCTATCTAAGCTGGTCAGAATTTATAATCAGACTGCTTTAGTAGGAGATTCCTGAAGATGACCATTCTGTCTCTGTGTGCATTTGGACACATATCCAGCATCTTTCTCAATTGCTCTCCACCTAATTTTTTTGAGTCAGAGTCTCCCACTAAACCTGGGACTTGCCCCTTTGGCTAGACTGGCTAGTATCCTCCTATCTCTGCCTCTCCAGCACTGGAATTACAGGCACACACCACTGTGCCTGGCTTCTTTGAATGAGGATCAAACTCAGGTCCTCATGCTCATACAGCAAGCATCTTACTGACTGAGCCTAACTACTGCTTCCTAAGGACTCCAACATTCCTCAGCTGGGAAGAAGTAGCAAACTGCTATCTACAGGACCATAAAAGGAACTGTATTATCATAAATGTCAAACTGAATCCTTTCTTTCAAATCAAGCAAAATATCTTAAAACTTTCCGCTATTGATTATTGATATTTGAGACAGGCGAGACTGCCAGACTATGGAGCCATCATTATTACAGCTCCAATGGCAGCTCAACCATTCCACTTACATAGCACTTTCCACCTAAAGCACTTTACAAACATTAACTAATTAATCTTCATACTCTCTGGGGAAGCCATAGACATTCTAGAAGAGACAAGGCAGAAAGCAGGCCAACCCAACAGCCTCAAATCTAAGCTTAGTACACCCTCCTCTGAGTCTGTTTATACTAAAAACACTGTACAGTAGAGGGCTCACAAGGGAAGAGGACTCCTCTTTTAAAGAGAAAGTAAGGGGCACCTCCTAGGGAGACAGCGCTATCCTAAGACACCAGTCTAAAGAAGCCTCATGACTCTGACATAGATTACTAAGATAATTAAATGACTTGAGAAGTTAAATAGCTCAATCGAATTCCAACAGCGGGTTATAGGATCAAGGTTTAAAACAATGGGGCAGGCAGATTGCTCAGTGGTTACAAGTATCTGGTTGCTAGTACCCATATCAAGTGACTCAGAACTACCTGTAAATTCAGCTCCAAATGATCTAATGCTCTCTTCTGACCTCAAGAGGCACCTGCACTACATAGCACTTACACATGCACACACACTGACCCAGAGTCTGATGGAGTGTACAACAATGATATCCACGTGCAAGGAGGCAGTGCCATGCTCTGTGTGCTCCACAGCTTCTCCTACTAGCAAGACACTCCCAGAAGGCCATGCAGAATTCAGAACTCTAGCTGTATTCAACACTTAGACTATGTCGTTATGTCACCCAGAGCCAAAGAAAAATAATCTCTACACACAAAAAAAATCTCATTAGTGTGCAGCAGATAGACATGTGCCCTAAGCTGAGGTCGGGTCATGGAGCTAACAAATGATCCTTTTCCTTGGAGTAAAGAATTATGTATTAATGTGGTTAAAAAATAAGTCTATTAGGATCATCCACAAAGTTTAGGTATGTGTCTACAGATAAATGATACATGAGAGAGAAATGCCAAAGGAGCTCAAAGTGAAGTCAGAGGGTGAGGCCTGGTGTAAAGGTATGACCATGTGAGATGCTACATGGAAAAGAGACACAGAAAACAGCAGGGGCTGAGTGAGCAGTAAGGACTACAGAGAACATTCAGGGAGGACTCCACTCAAGCTGGTGATGGGATAAATGCCATTTCAGATGAACTTCTGGGTAAGAAAAGAAACTAGAAAAGAGGAGGATATGAAAGAACAAGAAAGAGGTAAGCAATGCAGAGAAATTCGCGGCCCCACGTGGAACAGGAGCAGGTTCCCAGGATGGAATCTGGGCTTCAGGACTGACAGGCTCACTTGGCCGTGGGAAAAGACCAAGTGGTCCCTAAACTCAGTTGCTTGCCATCCTTTATCAGTGATAAGGTTTGTTAGCCAATATATGTACTTTCAGTTATTTTATTACAATGTACACTTGTGTTTCACCATTTATAAATTGTGGCTATGTATCCTTATTTAAAAATATGCAAGATAAACCCAGCACAGTGACTGACACCTGTATCTACAGCCAGGAGGACTGATCTAAGAGGCAAGCTTTGGTGGGCTACACAGGAAGTTCTAGGCTCACCTGAACTACAGTGTAAGACCCTGTGTAGAATATGTATAGAGAGAGAATAAAATTTACTCAAAACTCAGAAACTTTAAAAGAACGTGAGAAAACTAGAAAAGAAGTGGTAGGTAGCACACCCTGGTCCCTCACACTTACTGTAGAAACCACTGCAACTAGACCTGGGTTGTTGGGTCTAAACAGGTATGGGGCCTCCTGAAAGAATGCCTGGGTGACAATCCTCTGGCCAAGGACTGTCCACGTCTGAGGAGGCAGTTGGCATCCAGCACTTGTGTAGCACTGACAGCACACTGGGCACTGTTCTAAGCACATCGTCTCTATAAGCTGTGTGCACAGTGTTTGGTCCTCCACCCAGGCCTGAGAAGGAGGCAGAGATGTACTGACAGGGACATGGCACCCAAACCTCAGAAGTTTTAAGTAAAAGGAGGGAACCAGCCTAGAAACAGTGCCTAGGATATGCTGGGGCCTACCAGCATGGAATTCCTGGGGAAAAGAGGAAAAACTGCCACATCTTGACCCCACATTAGATGAGAAAGAGGAGATGAACAACACACTGAGATTTCACCATTTCATGAATGGGGGGAGGTGGTAGGGCAGAGATGCAAGAACAAGGGTCATAAAAATGATCTCATTATCAAGTAATTTAACTGTTCTGAGACCTTTGGCAAACATTTCATCAAACATCACATGCTCTTAAGTTGGAGAAACATAACCAGGCACAAAGCTGGAAGGTGGTAGCGAGGAGTGGTGGTGCACACCTTTTAAATCCAGCACTCAGATGGCAGAGGCAAGCAGATCTGTGAGTCTGAGGCCAGTCCAGTCTACATAATGAGTTCTAGGCCAGCCAGGACTACCCAATGAGACTCTGTCTCAAAGCAGTCAGAAGAGGGTGGTAAAGCTCTGTCCTCACCACCCTACCCCACCCATCCATCACTGTCTGCCCCACGGTCACAGCAGGAGCTATGGCTGCTACCAGGAGCTCCTCAGTAAAGAGGCACTCCTTCCATAGAAGGGGGTCTTAAAGTGACAGAAAGATGGGTGAGAGGAACATCCATATTTTCTTAAAGACTGTCCAAAAAGGGAGCAAACCATCATTGATGATAACAATTTAACATTAGCCAAAGGGAAATCCATGGGTCAGACAGAGGCAAGACTCTTTCTTCAGTCCTCCCAATCCAGCTCCCCAGGAAGCTATGAGTCCTTCTGGAATGTGCACACAAGAAAGTCACTGTCAGCTTGTGAATTTATTCTGGTTGTAGTTAGCCATTTTCTGGTGACTCTGCGCCCTTGGAAGGAAGGTAAGGGTGACCTTGTTAAACTCATTCTCTGCTCTTTCATCTTAACTGTGAGCACAGTCTTTCAAAACCTGGTTTATATCAAATGGGGAAAGCAAACTGAGCTTTAGTGCACATTTATCTGTTTCCTGATTGTGGATGTCATGTGACCAGCTGCTTCAAGCACCTGTTGCCTTGACTTCCACATGATGGTCTGGAATTTGAACTGTGAGCTAAAGCGAACCCTTTCTCCCTTGAGTTGCTTTTATAACAGCACTTTATCACAGCAAGCAGGAGGGAAACTAAGTCACCCAGCATCACTCACTGGTGATATAGGCACAGGGGAAGAGGGTTTCAGGTGCCAGCAAGCAAGCCAAACAGCTTCCATCCTATGTGCCCCGATCATCCTACAGGCCTCCATCCTCTATGCTCCTCTTGTCTCCCAAGTTATATCTAAAGCCCACTAACCTGGTCAACTCCTACTCACCTTCACCCCAAACCCAAACTAGATGTGTCTGTGCAATAACCTAGAGAACCCCTGCTCAAGGCTTTGAGAGCGTTTATCTTAACAAAGATATATATATGCACTGGAAGAACTGTTAGGTTAATGTCTGTCTCCTCTAGAAAGCCAGCTCCATGATAATAGAGATTGACACAAAGTTGGTACTCAAGAAATTCCTGTTTCCTAGGGGAATCTAATCATCCTCTCCTTCAACTCTATTGAGCTTTGCCAACTTTACATGCTATCCCTAAATCTCATCTGCAGAATTATAATAACAACATGCCCCTTGAAGGGCTACTTCAAGGATACTTTTGCATGAATCAGGCAGTCTATGGTATGAATAAGAAGGGCCCCCATAGGCTCATATATTTGAATGCTTAGTCACCAAGGAGCAGAACTTTTTAAAAGGATTAAGAGCTGGGGTCTTGATGGAGAAAGTGGGTCAGTGGGAGAGTAAGGGTGGGAGTGGGGGGTGTTACTGTGAGGTTTCAAAGACCATGCCAAGCCCAGCATCTCTCTCTGCCTGCAGCTCTCAGTATCTCAGCAGGATACTGCTCCAGTACCTGCCTGCCTGCCACCATGCTCCCAGCCATGATGGACTAAACCTCTGAAACTGTAAGAGAGCCCCCAATTAAATACTTTCTCTTGTAATAGTTGTCAAGGTCATGGTGTCTCTTTACAGCAATAGAACAGTGACTAAGGCAGCGATAATATGGCAATATGAGCCAACGTCAGTATTATCTTCCCAAACTAAGTAACACAGCAGATCAAGGACGCCCATGATGATACCCACAGTTGCTAGCAATTCAGCAAATCTTCTCAGCCAGCCCCACCCCCAAGCACGATCTTAGAGTCAAAGGCACTAACCATCATCAAGAGTAACAATGAAGGCTTCATCATAGGATTCTGGACTTTCATTCTTTGTTTCTTTAAAAATTACTTTTATATGTTTGGGTGTTTTGTCTGCATATATCTTCCTTCCTTCTTTCCTTCCTTCCTTCCTTCCTTCCTTCCTTCCTTCCTTCCTTCCTTCCTTCCTTCCTTCCCTCCCTTGCCCCAGATTCAACTAGTGGCACACCAGAGGCCTCTGATACAGATTAACTAAAGCTGGGAAAACAGAAGAAATATAAAGCAAGGTGAACTGGAGAGAAGAGGGAAGGAGAAAGAAAGGGAAAGAGGAATGAGAACAAAGGGGAATGGAGGGGAGCAGAGGGACAGGACAGGAGGGAAGGGAGGAAGCTTTGGCCAACAGCTCATGAGACCAGATCCTCATCCCAGGTTGCATTGCCTGGAAAAGGCCCTTCTCTCTAAAGTCTGACTTTCCCATCCATAAAATGACGAAGGCTTGAATAGACAATTTCTCAGACATATGCAAATATAAAACTTCAATAATGGTGGCTCAAATTCTTCAGGGTCAAATGAGTGATGTGCTATTTAATTTTATTGACACCTTGAGAATCTTCAGTCTGTCATAAAATGAGACATTCACTCTAATTTCAATGGCCACCTATATAGTTGATAATTCAAATAAAAATTGAGACTCAATGATGAATCCTAATTTTAGTAAAATTTCCCAAATTTCCAAAGTCACATTATGAACAATCTCACATAAGAAAGGTTAATACAGGAATACAACTTTCATTTGTGCTTTTCTCAACTTCAAAGGAAAGGCAGTCTTGCAAAGAGACTACATGAAAAGATGAGAGCATGGGGAGAATCTACTTGTCAAGAATGGACTGTTAGGCTGGGGAGGCAGCTGTCGGCCAAGTGCTTGTCTAGCACGCATAAAGCCCTGAGTTTGATCCCTGTATCCCATAAAAACGGGGCATGCCTATAATCCCAGCACAAGGCAGGTAAAGGTAAGAGGAGCAGAAATTCAAAACCATTCTAGCTTACACAATGGTTTGAGACCAGCCTGAGCTACAGGAGATGCTGACTCTGGAACTCCGCTTTGGTGATAGGTGTCACTCCCACTTTACAAACAGGTCACACAAGTTAAACGACCTGAACAAAACCACAGAGTTAGCAAATGGGAAAGCATCACTAATATTAAAGCAAGTATTTTGAAGGCACTTACTCCATGCCATCATTATACATACTGTCACAATTAACCCACAGAAGCACCCAATGAGTAGGCTGACCCTCAAATCTGAGACGAGAAAATAAATACCCAGAGAAAGGTTTGGTCTTAGACGCAGAGCCAGCAGCTATCATGGCAATGTGAGGATGAGACCTAGCCACCTGGCAGCAAAGGCAGCTGCCTTAGCCATTGTTCATTTAGGCACACTGCTTCTTCTCAGGTCGTTCACGGTCCCAAAGACACACACCTGGGTCAGAGGCACAAAGGGAGCCAGGCTAGGGGTGATCTTCATTCTTAGGCCATACAGCAAAGATCAGAGTCCCACAAGACACAGACATTACAGAAAGCTACTCCATTCAATGGCCACCAAATCAGAAATCAGGATGGGCCAGACTGGGCTGAAGATCTAACTGCAACATGCAGCATCCCAATCAAAACCAGGAAAGAACAAAGCTCCAGGCTGGTGGAAGGCCTCCAAGGATCCCCAATCCTAACTCATTTAGTAGCTTGCCTTCTGCTCAGGCAATGTGCAATGTCCCCAAAGACTCGTGTGTTTGAACACTTGATCTTCGGAGTCTTGGAAGGTTGTGGCACTTTAGAAGATTTGACTGAGCTGAAAGAAATGAGTCACTGAAATGTAGGCTTTGAGGGGTAAAGCACAACCTGACTCTTGGCCTGAGCTCTCCTGTTTCCTGGTCCACAGAGATGTAATTGTGCTGAGAGCATCCCACAGAATAGACCCAGGCATTTCAGCTACCACGCCACCCCCACCATGATGGACTGTAGCCTCTGGAGGATGAGACACAATAAACACTTCTGGGCGGTGCGGGGGGGGGGGAGGGGAGTAGGCAGATCAGTATGAGTTCAAGGCCAGCCTGGTCTACAGAATAGACACTTCTTCCATACCTAGTACTGCACTGAACACACACCAATTCCCTCCCCTCATGGAGCTTCCATTCCAATGGAAGAGAGACAGTTAAACCCACAAAACACACATATGGGGTTTTTTATGAATTACTAAGAAATAAAGTGGGAACAATGAACAGGCAGCATGAAGAGCCCCAGGATCGGCACCGACTTCTGGACATGTGCTGGGACTTCCCTATAGCAACCACATTTTCTGCCTTCCCTCTCCCTCCCCCTCCATCCCATCCCTCTCCCTCCTCCTCTCTTCTTTAAAAATTGCTTATCTAGCTGACATAAAAACGAATGTTGGTAGGGTATCACGTTATGTTTGATACATATATGCATATATACATATGATATATACATACATATACATATTCTGTAGTGTTCAAATGACACCCTTCGTTAAGGAAGAACCCTAAACTTAAAAGTCTTAGCCAATCCACATAGCAGTAACAGTTAACTCTCAGGCCTATGATAAAAGCCAATAAACACTAAAGCACTTAGCAACATCTAAATACAAATTAAGTGTTAGTAACATTGTGACTTTTATTCTCTAAAAAGCCATGATGAACCCCTGCTCTGATGAACTCAGGTCTTCAGGCTTTGAGACATCTTTACTGGGCCCTAGGGCTTCCTGATCCTTGGGATCCAGGTTGGGGTCCAACAGTACATGAACCTGCCAGTCACACCTAAAAGCCACTTCGTCTGGAAGAAAATGCCCTGGTTGAGGCCAGTGCCTCTGCAGATGTTTCCCAACTCATTCCATATTCAAACGCCACAGCTTCTTCCAACACTTTTAGATTCTTATTAATAACACTTTAAAATGTAGATTGCTGCCTAATCTTAGCTGTGTAATTAAAAAAAATAATCTTGCTTCTCTCCCTCCCAGCATGAAAGGAAACTATACCCTCAGGGCTTCTGCAGCTAAGAATCACACCCTGAACAAAGCTGTAGGAGGCTCGAGTTGGGGGAGGGCACACAGTGCGATGAAGACAGGAGGCCAGTCTCAGCACTTGATTTTAGAGAAAAGAAAGCTGAGGCTAAGGAAGGGAAGGAGCCTCCCAGGACACAGGAGGCGCTGGCAGAACCTGGCCAGGACTCCAGTCGGCTACTTCCCAGTGGCCTCTCCACCAAGGGGGAAAACAGACTGGAAGGGGGCTTCAGAGAACAGGGATGGAGCCCATGTGACAGAGCGTACCCCAAGAACAGAACCCTGCTTATCTGGATAAAGAGCTATTGGTTTGTAATTCTCAAGCGCTCATGAATGCAAGGCTCAAAGTTCTTCACCCTTAGTGCAGCCTCACCAGCACCAGACAAGAAGGACCTTAAAGTACTCCTTATGCAGTCAGTCCAGAAAGAAAGTCCATTAGTTTCCCCAAGGTCAAACAAGGCAAATCTAAGAGGAGAGCCTGGGCTGCCCTGATCCCGGCACATGCTGTCCACAGCTTCAGAGAAAACTACCAGTCAGTCTCTCATGCTCTCACTACCTACCTCAGCCCATTCCCCAGTCAGTCTCTCAAGCCATCACTACCTACCTCAGTTCATTTCCCAGAAGCTTCTGGGCAGGGAAGAGTGGGGAAGTGAAATCTGTGTGTCTCTACTCACTGCCCATGTTCTAAGAATGGATACTTGGGAGGCCCAGGGACTGCACAGTGGAAAAACATATACCCTCCCCCTTAATCCTTTCCAAATTCTCCTCTCCACACCTAGGCATGCCTACAGCCCTGGGCATCACCTTCGGTTTTTGTCCATTAGAAATACCTTATTAGCAGTTTTTATTTCTGAAATTTAAAAAAAAAATAGTGAGAGGAAAGGAAAGAAAAATGACCAAGAACTATGCCCGGCTGCCAGGAATGCCGTTGTCTCCACTAATGACAGGGACTTACGGTGCCACAGCCAAAGGCTAGAGGTGGGAAAACTGCAGCCTGGGCATGCAGGAAAGAGCTGGTGATCCTCCAGCAAAAACCGTACAGCTCTCAACACAGTGCAGCCTGAGGCCTCAGTTTGTACAAGGGAAGAACAGGCTAGAGCCAGCGAAGGCTGTAGAGCATACATACCCACTGTGTGAGGAAGCCAGCATCTCACTTCTGAAAACTCAAGAGATTCCTCCTAGATACATTATCTAGCCCCTCAGTTTCCCCAAGGACTGGCTTTCTATAAATGAGAGAGACCTAATTAGAATCTTCCTATTGGGAAAATAATGGTTGTGACCGGTGTTTGAGTGGGCAAAAATTCAACAGGGCAAGAACAGAGAGGTTGCAGGAGCCCACCTTGGGATGCCAATTTGTGATCAACCACTGAGAACTTCTGTGGACATGACTTCATATGATACCTCTTTAAGTTATTCTAACCCCAACCCTGGAAAACTGTCCTGGGTTCTCTAAGAGAGAGGAGCATAAAGATGTAGTAGAGGCCCTAACAAAGCTGAGCAGCAAGGCAGTCAGGAGATGCACTGTCAATGGCTTGAGGACTTGCCACATGGGGGTGGGGGAGGCAGCAATGAGCATCACCACAAGGAGCCACTGAGAACTCATTGTGTGTAATACCAACTAGAAGCCTCAGAACCTCAGTCATTTCAAAGAAGGAGCTTGGGAGGGGCTGGGATAGGGCCCACCATGGAGCTGGTGGGCAGTGTGACCAGCACAGTTCTTAAATGCATAGGACTTGTCTGAAGGTCCATGGGGGGGGCAGCCTGCCCTCCATTCTCAATCTGCTCTGCTCTCTGTTCCCATTTGCCCCTCAGGCCCCAGAAGAAGCCTCCATTACCAGCAGCCCACCTGCCAAGAACCTCCAAATCACTGGTGCAACTTGTGTAAAACCTGGACATGGTTTCAGACTACCTCACCTGGCAGTCACCTTTGGTCCAAGCAGAAGCCATTAGCAGCAGAGCTGTGGTGGCTCCCTCAGAGAGGATGACTTCTCCAGGACTGCAGACTGAGAGAGGCACCTGCTATTCTGGAGTTTTCCTGTCACAGGCTCAGCTCCAACCGAATCAGTTAGGTGCTGTTACTACGGGCCATCTGCCAGGACCCGGAAACAGCGTTGTTACATAAGGGCCTGAGATAATGAAGTTTATTAAACTAGATGCTTCCGCCAGAAAGGAGACAAAGCATTTGAAACCTCCCTGTAAAGGGGCAATGTGGAGAGTAGAGAGGTGCTGGACAAGGGCCCACTGGGTTCTAATCCTGGCTCTGCTATTCCTTAGCTTGGAAACATGGGGACAAGCCATCCTTCCCCTAGGCTTCTGTTTCTTTCAAATTAAAAGCGAGAGATGGCTCCTTAGAGCATTAAAATTCTATAGTATTTTCACCAAAATGGCAAACAAACAAGTTTGCCCCGTTCGGTGGCGAATGGGAAGATGGATATGCAGAGACGAAACTAAAAGTCAGGGCTCTCCATCAACTAGGAGGGAGGCCCCCGTGGACTCAAGGTTAGAGTGTGGCTGGGAACAGGAACATAGGCCCTGCCTATACATGTGGCACTGGCAAGCACATGGGCTCTTCACATCCAGCACCTTGTCTGACCCTCACAGTTGTAAAGATGATGATTTCCCTCATAGTTGACACTGAGCAAAATCAGGCCCATTAACCAGGACAGGCGACCCTTTCTCTGACCCTCTCTCCAGTCCCTCACATGACAGATGAAAACAGGCCTTGACAATATTTCCATAGGAATTAAAGAAATGTTGTCTATAAATCCTAGCAGAATGACTAACCTTGATAAATGAGGGATCCTTTCTTCACACACCTCTACCTCTTCAGGGAGCTCCTGGGAGAAGCCCTAGAGATGGCCATTTTCAAGTCCTTACTAGATGCTTCAAGGCCACAGTGAGAGGACTCAGTGGGTAAAAGCACCTGCTGCCAAGCCTAACAACCTGAGTTCAATCCCAGGCAATCATATTGTAGAAGGAAAGAACTGACTCCTGAAAGTTGTCCTCTGACTTCTGCATGAGTCATGTTTGCTGTGACACCTGCACACACGCATGCACTCACAGAGCACACACAAAATAATAAAACATAATTTTTGAAATGGGAGGTAACATGATGGCTTGCTAAATGACCAGAGAGCAAACCAACAGACCAGGGAGTTGGGCAATTCCAGTCTCAGCCTGTGTCGTGGATACTAACAGCTACCCCACCTTGGAGGAAAGGGCTCCTTAGAGTCCAGTGCACCTAAGACCTAAAGCCGAGAGCAAGTATAAAGCCTGGGCAGAGGAGCCTGTAAGAGTACTTGTGTGATTTCTGATTACCAAACATCCAGTCCCTCATAGAAACCCCCACCGTCTCCTCACAGAATAAGGACACACTCTGCCACACCCAAAAGTGTCCAAGGACTTCTCACCTTGCCTGGCCCACACCAGACAGTCTTCCCCCTGCCTGGAATGCCCTCCCTAGCCTAAGTCAATACAAATACTTGTGTGAAGGGATGCAGGAAAAAACTATGAGTAAGTGAACAGCACATCCCTGTGAGGCAGAGAAGTTCGTGACCATGGCTCTCATTTCACAAGCAGAGAAATGCAGGCCCAGCTAGGTTAGATGACTTTCCCACGGTGCCAACAACTGCAAAATGGAACTTGGAGCTTGCTCCTCAGAGCTTCCTAAGGTAAAATCTTTCTGAGATTGAAAAAGAGCTGATTCCTCCAAGATTCCTCAAAATGGACCACTGTCTTCTTGGCACACACTGAGAGTACTTTAAGGAACTGGCTGTCACTGATCACAGAGAGCTCCAGAGGGACAGCAAGGTCTCCAGGAAAGGGTAAAGCATGGTGTCATGTGTCAGGAACCTAAAAACGATGACAAAATTACAGCCTGGCCACTTAATGCTCATTTTGAAAGCTCCTGGAACAAATCAATCCTCACCAGGAAAGAGGAGAGTTCCTTGAATGGCTCCCAAACCCTCTGCCAGTGACCTCTGAGCCCTTCCCATGGCCATCTGGGAGTCTAAGCAGGGCTGACAGCCTTGCCACAACTTTGCTTTTTCCATTGGCTTCACCTTCGCTCCTCCCCACCTTAAGATGGAGGAAACTGTGAGAGCCAGAATGTCGACATCCTCCTGAAACAGCTGAATTCCTGGCCCTAATGTACTAATGTAAGGGAGTATGGCCTGTGGAAGGCGACCACCAGGTCATGAACAGAATCAGTGCTCTTTCCTCTGACACATCAGGGGAAACCAGGAAAATAGACTCAGAGAGGAATCTGCCAGCACTTGGTAAGACTTTTGAGATCTGAACTGTAGGAAATAAGTTATTTCTAAACCATCCAGTCACCTAAACGAAAACAAGCACCTGCTACCCACCCAGTGAGGTCACAGTGAGGGGGATAACATGGCCTGAAGTGAGCTCAGACAGCGGGACTCAGGTCTGCTCTGTTTCTTAAGTAACGGTGCTACTGTAGAAAAGACACTCAACCCCACTAAGCCCTGACTGCATGTGGATCCTCGCTCGGGAGACCAAGAAACCTGCAAGCGGCAAAGCAGAACTGGGCAGAGCAGCAGTGTATGAAGGGCGCCCGGCAGACACTGGTCCTGTGCCTCAGCCTTACCCTCTTAAGCGTTACTCTCTGCAGTGTGCCTCCAGCAAGGCCATGCCAACTACCTGTTTCTTGGGTATTGGGGGCTAAAGGATAGCCCCAAAGTTCATCCACAACACAGCCTGCTGGGAGGAGAACTAATGAGCAAAGGGCTAGTCAGAATAGAGGAGAGTCTTGCCCTTGTGGGTAGGAGAGTAGAAATCAAGAGAGCCAAAGGACTCTGCACCTGTCCCCACCCTGTTCCTGCCTCAGATCCCAATCTCTGACTCTCCTACAGAGCAGCCAGCTAAAGAGGCCACCCCAACCTCAGTTCCTTTAATAAGCAAAGATTAGCAAGAACTTGAGGTCTCATCAGCTCTGACCTTGCTAATTCTGACTCTGAATACTATCCCCACCTACCTGTCTCCAAGGCTGTCTGCCTGACCACTGCTGCCATCTGGTGGCTTGCAGGGGTGGCATTAGTCAAGCACTGAAGCCCCTTGAATGAATGTACCTACTCCAAAGGTAGCTCTTGCTTCAGCTTCAGGTGGACACACCCTGCACTGTTCCAGGTCACAGATCAATGGGTAACCCTTGCCAAACACAAAAAAGAAAACAATGGCCTGTTTTCCCCTCTAGTAGAGATGACACAGCAGCAGCTAGGAACTGATCTTTCTGAGGAGAGACGAGGTGGCCTGCCCAAGGGTCCCCGGCTGCCTGGCTCCCAGGACAGTACACAATTCCACTTCACTGCACTGTTTAGGGTGAGTGGGCATTTGCAAATCAAAACTGAAGTTAGCCTGAGGCTGAGAAAACAAAGCTTTTGGAAGGCAGGAAGCAAACTGTCAGGACTCCTTGCAAACCCTGAAAAATAACAGGAACATAGATAGCATGGGCACTACCTAGAAAAATAACTGGGAACTACTGCTGTCCTTGGACCTTGGGAGGAAGATGGCAAGAACATCTGCAGGGGTTTCCTGGGATAGTACCAGGGCCCCACCACAAGCTGAGTCCCAGCCTAGGCAGACATCAGATGGGAGAAGAAAGACAGGAGCAGCCATATATGCGTGCATAGTTCCTGCACTCCACCACACACTCAAGACATGAGCTGCTCTGGTCAGGAGGACATCTATTCTTTTCTGACTCCAGGCCTCGCTGCACCTGGCCAGAGGAGCTCTGGAATAGTTCGCTGCTGGATCCCTTGGGTTCACAGGGCACGCCTGCTCTCTAGAGGACCCACTTCTCAAACTCTTGGCTGTCTGCAGCCATTTTCTGTGTTTTATAAAGCAGGCTAAAAAAGCAATGTGTAACTTCACATAGACCACTTGGCTACCCTTTCCTCTATCATCTCACATCTACAATCTAGTTACATTTTGTAAAGTGCTTTCCAAAGTGTTTTTCCTTTAAAATGCTAAACTCTGGGTCCCGCACACAAGGTTCCTCAGGGAATGTAATCAAACAATGCTTCCCTCTAGTGATTAGATGCAGTCTCTACATCCTCCCAGATTAGCCCTAGACGGGCTCCCACTACCCACCCCGCGCTGGCCACCAGTCAAAGGTGCCCACCCCAAAGAAGACCAAACCCAGGAATCAGCTCAAGCCTTCAGCTGGCTCCACAGGAGTGAAGGAAATCTGTCTTTAGGAACAAATGTACTTTGGAGCACTGAGACCTTTTATGACTTTCAACTCCCCTCTGCAGATGAGGAAACAAAGGCTCACGGTTGTCTAAAAGAGCCCAAGCTGATCAAGCTGACTCATGACTGAGCCAAAAATAGAGGCCACTTTTCCCGCCTCCTGCTACAGCCTCTTGCCTCTTTTCCATGTGACCTCTCAACCGAGGTCCACAGGAGAGACTTGCCAAGGACATTCATACTGCACTCACTATAAGGGGATAGTCCTCTCAACCGAGGTCCACGGGAGGGACTTGCCAAGGACATTCATACTGCACTGTAAGGGGACAGTCCTCTCAACCGAGGTCCACGGCAGGGACTTGCACTGTAAGTGGATAGTCCCATGGACTGAGGAGGGAGCCATTTTCATTTTAACTTTGAAATAGTGTTTATGAGGATACACTCAGATTGTACGATCTCTCCATCCATGTGTGCACTCCCCCCTTGACACACATAATAAATAAAGTGTAAATAAATAAATACAGTATAATTAAGAATTTCTTTAAAAAAGAATCCCAATATCTGCAACCTCTTACCAGTCACAGAAGAGGAAGAGCCAGAGAGAATAAGAGTCTTGCTAGCATAGAAAACAATATGCACTTTATTCTAGCCCATGAGAGATAATAACATGGTATATTTCTTCCTAGTCTCTTTAAAACATGAGTTAAGAATTAGGAATGACAGTACAAGGCTATCTTCTGACATTCAGCCTCCTTCTCTAAAGGACAGTGTGCTGTCCAGTATACGGCTGTGCCATAGGTCTTTAACTGACCTTCCTTCGTTTCACTTGTTTTCTCATTAGACATTAGGCTGCTGGGCATGGCATGATAATCATTGTCTGAACATATCTCTCTATGCTGATTATTTCCTTAAGTCAGTTTTATTTCTTCAGAATAGAATTATGGAGCCGGGATGGCCATAAAGATAACAGGCCTAGCAAGATGGGTCAGCAGGTAAAGGCCCCTCAAACCATATCTGACAACCTGAGGTCAATCCCAAGGTTCCACGTGGTAGAAGGAGAGAACTGAGTCCTGCAAGTCGCCCTCTGGCCTTTACACTGATGCTATGACATGTGCAGTCCCTGCAGCTGTCCTGCAACACATACAATAAAGTATAGTAAAAAACTGGTCTACGCCGGGCGGTGGTGGTGCACGCCTTTAATCCCAGCACTCGGGAGGCAGAGACAGGCGGATCTCTGTGAGTTTGAGCCCAGCCTGGTCTACAAGAGCTAGTTCCAGGACAGGCTCCAAAGCCACAGAGAAACCCTGTCTCAAAAAACAAACAAAAAAACAAAAAAACTGGTCTACAAGAGCTAGTTCCAGGACAGGCTCTAAAACTACAGCAAAACCCTGTCTCACAAAACAAAAACAAAAATAAACTTTCAAAAGGTCATCCTGTCTGAGACCTCCTATTGGCACATGGTAAAAGAGGAGCCAGAAGGCTTGACAGTCTTACCAGAGGGAAGGAAAAAGCAAAAGAACCAACTTGTACACACTCCACCTATTAAAATGTGACCTACCCAAAGCCCAACCACAATTGCTTGTCCTTCCCTCTGGACATCATCTCTCCTGAAATCCTAGAGCCCATGGGGTCTTGACCACTCCTCTGGCCTCCTGCCACACTCTCTTTATTCTTCTACTAAATATTTAATTTGTACATCCAACCACAAGCTTCCTGAAGGTAGCTATGGACTTCAGTGTTCCCTTTATTCCGTAGCAGAGTGCAACGTCCCTATAGTCAACATCCTATAGACAAATGCTAAAGGATCCAAGATAACTAAATGTCCTTCTTCAGAGTCTGGGACAATGAAATACCATTGGCCACAGCTAGAGAATGGCTCTATTTTGAAGAATTAAAGCAGCTCAGGTACCAAATCTGACAACCTGAGACATATGAAGACAAAAAGAGTGAGTTCAAGCTTAAGATCTGTCCGTCCACATGGACCAGAGCGATGCGATCAACTGGAGACTCACCTGTGAAGTTAGGATAAGAACACTCAGCTGACAGCTTCTATGGGAAAGTGTTTATGCACATACTTTATAGTGATCACAGTGACAGCCGCCCATGGAATTGCTGCTGTACCATCAGGAAGGGAACAACACTGCCTCTGCGAACCCCAGTATGGCTTTCTACACCTTGTCCCCAGGCTCTGTTCCACACACATATCCATTTGGGGGGAAGCAGGGTCTTCTGGAAGTACAGGTTCCTGTATGGAAAGAACCAAGTCTAGCCAGGCTCTTGGATTTCCATCACCCACATCTCACTATCTCTGGAAAGAGAGGGACAGGGTCAAAGGAGTACTTGACTGAGAGTCATGAGGCTTGACTGATCCTACTCCTTCACCCATTCCCTGTGCTTCCCCTTCCTGGTTCCTCAGCCTCGCCTTTTCCAAACTGAGACGGTTAGGCCAAAGCATCTGTACATTCCCATCTCTGGTGGGCAAGCTAGAAGTTCCAGGGTAAATGCTAATAGCGTTAAGTAATAAGCACATGACCCACTTCAAAACTGTCCTCCAGGTTCCCTTTGACTCTCAACTATGGGGTTCTCAAAGTTCTAAAGTTCAAACAAACATCACAAATTCCAAAACACCTGCTTTAAATAAACCTATAAGGTCAGAACCTCCCTGAGGTCCACTGAGGTTTCCTGATACATGGTCCCCTATTCTAGAAGGTATCTTGGGCCAAAAACAGAAAAATCTGCATTGGGTATATTTATAAACTTTGTTCAGTGTGAACCAATGTGGGCTTGGATTTCACTGATGCTCAGACATCAAATATAATCAAGAATTTCTTGGTCTGTGATTCCTGAAGAAAAGAGAATAGTTAAGAGGTAGTCCTGTCCACATATGCTTCCTGTCTCTAAAGAAATAAGGAAAATAAGTCAATTAAAAGAATATTACTAAGAGGAGGGGGTAGAGAGATGGCTCAGTGATTAGCAATTGATGCTCACTTGCTGCCACCAGTACACGCCGTTAATCCCAGCACTAGGGAAGCAGAAGGAGGTGAATCTCTGTGAGTTCAAGACCATTAGGGTCTACATAGCAAGTTCCAGGACAGCCAAGGCTATACAAAGAAACCCTGTCTCAAAAAACCAAAAACAAACAAACAAAAAACAAACAAAAAGAACACTTATTGCTTTTACAGAGGACTCAGGTTTGGTTTCCTGCACCCATACATAGTAGCTCACAACCATCTATATAACTCTACTTCGAGGGGATCCCTCCTTTCTGAACACCAGGCATACACATGGTACACACACACATACATGTAGGCAAAATACCAATGCACATAAAAATAAATAAATCTAAAAGAAAATTTCTAAAGAATATTACTATGACTGGGAAGGACAGCAAGGAAAGAGATGAGACTGCCTAGGCAGCAGAACTGATCTGGGCTTCCAATCTTCTTTCTCTGCTTGGTTTTAGTTTTCTCACCTTCCAGGTGAGTAAGACGCGTCCTCCACCTCTGATTCTCTATAACATCCAATACTCCAGGCCTTTCTTGGGTGACACAGAAGAGTAAAGAAAGTCAAAGAGCTCTCTGCATTTGGCTTCATGTTTTCAATCCATATCCCTTTGAGACCACAAATCTGCTTTTAGGATGTTGCATGGTTCAGGGAAAGCTTCCAGCCTCCGGAAAGCAAAGAACTCTAGACACTCTGACCATCCCACAGTGACATTTTCTTTCTTCCATGATGGGCAAAGAACTCTAGACACTCTGACCATCCCACAGTGACATTTTCTTTCTTCCATGATGGGCAAAGAACTCTAGACACTCTGACCGTCCCACAGTGACATTTTCTTTCTTCCATGATGGGCAAAGAACTCTAGACATTCTGACCATCCCACAGTGACATCTGGAACCTGTGAAGAGCATTCCCTTGAAAGTCTAACAAACTGGCAGCAGCCAGCACTTGGCATTTGTAAGCACTGATGTCTCCACACATCTCAGGACAATGTGGAATCAGCCTGTTACCTATGCAGAGCATTCACAGAGACCTCTGCTCATGAAGAAGAAACAGAGCATGCTAGTCCAGGGATCTCTGGGCTTTCCAAAAGAGCAGAGAAAACTGATGTGACTGAGTGGTTGGGGATGTGGGTCCAGCCCTATGCTTTACCACATCACTCATTTAATCCTAAGCCAGGTTGGCAATTTCCCATTCTTCTAATGTGGGAAAGTGTTTGGAAGAGCTTGGCTTGTTCATTTGTACATGTATCAGCTAACAACCTCCTGAATGACAAGTGCTGGGCTAAGAAAATAAGCACTCACCTGCTCTCATGGAGCTTATTAGTCATGGAAGAAGGAATTCGTCAAGGAATCGATAGGTAAGTTGGTAAAGGATCTGCCTAGCATGCATGAAGCTGTGAGTTCAATCCCCAGAATCCCATAAACTGTGAACAGTGTAATCTTGGCGCCTAGGAGAAAGCAAGAGGATCACAAGTTCAAAGTCAGGTGACCCTGTCACATAAATAAACAAAACAAAGGGAGGGTCACAGTACCATGAGGACAAAAGTATCAAGGCAACCATGGTGGTGACCCAATGGGTACAGGAGGGGAGAAGCGGGGAGCAAGGGCAAGCCATGCACAAAGCTTGGGCCATCTAACAACAAAATTATGTTTTTATGCCTCTTACCATTTACTCATTCTCTAGGTAATTAGCTACTGTTTGGCAGCCCTGTGCCAGGGTACAGCCATGAGTTAAATGTGTTCTCATGGAATCTATAGCCTAGACATTAAACATATAAGACAAACAGATGTATGCAACAGCAGACTGGGAAGAGAACCACAATGGGTCAAGTTCAACAGGCAAATTACCTAGGAAGTCAGAGGACTTCTAGAGCCTTGATAATCCAATAAAGCCTCTAGCCTATTGTACGTGAGTGAAAGACTTGAGGGAACAGAGACTGTCAGGGAGCAGCACAGGCCTGTCTAGCCAAGAAGCCCTCGGTGTAGAAGACAGCATATTTCAATCTTGCCAGAGACCTGTTAGAGCAGAAGCTCTTCCAAAACAAGACCAAACAGTAAGTCAGCTTACACAGCCCAGCCTCAGGGGAGCTTCTCTAGTGCAGACATTTCATAGCTAACTGCGACCATTCACAGACGGGTCACACAATCACACTATGTAGCAGACAAGAAGCTTTACTACCCTACTTGAGAGAGGAGCAGTGAGGATGTGTGAAACAGCAGAGACAAGGTTACCAAATGAGGAAACACCAACTCTGCCACCCAGCTTTGTGTAACATCTCCAGTCAGGAAACAGAACATCTCTTGTGAGACAGCTGCAGGTCACTGGGGCTGGATAAAGTCACCCAGGAGTCCCATGAAGTTCCTGAGAACAATGATGGGGACATTAAGAAGCTCAGGAAAGGTTTCTAGAATGCAGTTTCACCAGCCTGAGACACAGGTACCCTTGCCAACTCTCCCAGATTAGAACAGGTCCTCCTGGCCTCTTTTCAAGTGCCTCTGACTAACACAGAAGAGTATTTTTCCACTGCAAACCTGCAGGCAGGCAGTAAACTCCAGGAGTGCAGAGAATGCATTCCCACTTCTGTACAAACCATCTGGGAAGTTATTCTGGTGCCATCCAAACTGCCCTGGCTACACACCTGCCAATGGGAACATCGGTCTCAGGCACTATGTCTCCACCTTGACAATACAAGTACCTGAACTGCATACTTTTCTTGTACCAAGTAGGGGGCACCTTGGCATCTTGCAAGGTTAGAATATTCAGCTGCTTCTTTGACCTCCACCCACTGGATGTCAGTAACAACCCCCAGCTGTCATAGCCCATAATGTCCCCAGCCATTGCAAATGTCAACAGCAGGACCAAAGTCACCTTTTGGGGAAGCTTCAATCTTGAGACTATGGAGAAGAAAGGCAAAGTGCCCTGTCCTGTTCCATGTCTCTGACGACGTATGGTCACTATGCACAAGCCCTTTGGACCAGCACCACACAACAAATGCCTCCCCTCCCCGTAGCAGCTGTGCGCTGCTGTGGTCCTCCACTGGAGCTTCAGGAGCAGAGTCAAACAAGCTCCATCCTGCACTGATGAGCTGCTTGTGATCCCGAAGGAAAACTTGTTCCTATAACTGTGAGCAGCTGAGTCTGATTAAATGGAAGCTCCGGATGCTTCTCCTCAATGACATCGAGTCAGAGCAAAGGCTGTCATGGCTGCTACAAGGAGCAGAGAGTGGTGAATCAGGATCCTCCCATTCACCCCCCAATTCAATATAATACCCAGACATCCAAACACCCCAGCTTTTAACTATTCTTGACCTGGGACCAAGGGGAACAGAGTGAGGTACATATATACAAGAAATCTGAATTAGCAACTTAATTAAACAGCTGAATCATTACCAAAAAAATCATGCTCTCAAGTGGAGGTGGAAACAAAAAGCTGAGTTTCCAAGCAGCTGGAGTGACTCAGTGCTAGCAAGAATGCAACTGAATCCCACCCCAGGGCTGGGCCCCTGGCCCTGCTTGAGGTCCACTCCACTACAGTGCTTCAAAGAAGCACCACTTCTGTCTCTCACAGTCAGCCACTTATCCAGGTACAGGGATTACTCACAGACTCACTCCTGAATGGTAGCAAGAGTGTTTTGCTGCACTGTACCGTTTGACGACTACTCATGAGCTGCCCACCTGTTAACACCTAATCACTCAGTCTGCCGTCACACACTGTCTTGCATAGTTGGCTCTGTGCTTGCGTGTCTCATACTGTAATGGTGCTGAATTCTCTGATATGGGTCTGCCTCTCCTAAAGGGCTCCTTAAGGGCATGTAAACAGACATTTATGGGTGGATGGTTGGATGATGAACAAACAGGGATGGAAGGATGGACGGACAGATGGAAAGACAGATGAAGTTTTCTATCCCTATGTTTAAGAAACTTGAAGCTCTTTGAGAAAAGAAACAACTTTCTTTCAAATGGATAATCTTCCTAGGAGCATCCCCTCACCTGGCTACATGAAGGTTACTGTGTGTCATCCTTAGGCAGGCCACCATTTCGAAAGATTGTTAACATTTTGAAAAGATCAACTAAAAGCATCGCAGACAGGAGCACTCGCAAAAACGTACATACAAATGCACATGGCATGTGTGACTTACTGAAGAGAGCTGAAGCTATGAGAGAAACCTGAGAGCTGGAAAGTTCTAGAAAAGCGGTCAACAGGGATTTGGCGCATGAGATGGCGCAAGCAAGGCCAGAGAACTCTTGAGAAGCCCTGAGGTTCAGAAGGCCTTGACATGATATCAAACTGTCTGAGAAACTGTAGATCAGTAGGGACTCCTAGACAGCAGGAGTGAGAGGCCATGAAAAACCAAAATCCAAGAAGAAAGGAATATGATAGCCAAGAAAGACCTGACGTAAGGAAGGGATGAAAACCAACTCACAGAAAGGTGAAGATGCCCAGAGTTGCCAGGCATGTGGTGGTCCTGAGGAACACAAGGACTCAATCAATGCACACAGTGCATCAGAGTCAAACTGGGGTTTAAATCAGAATGCCACACCAGCTACCAAATCAATTTGAAATATTTACCTATACTTTCTGATATTTTAGCTCAGATCAGGTGGAAATAAAAATAAAGCCATCTCTTCAGCCATGGCCAGGCAAGAACTCACCAGGACCTGACCAACCTTTGGGTTGTGTTGGCTGTTATGGATGTCCTCTTAAAACGTCAAGGTCTCTTAGGAGCAGAATGAGCTCACCAATCCAGTCTTGCATTTCCAGGTGTAATCCAGAGAGGAAAAGTCCTATCTGGCTGATGGCAGGAGATACCAAGTCCTCCACTTTCCAGTATTTGAAGTCCTTAACTGGTGAGGGTCTGGAAAACTGCTCTTCCCAACCCCAAATTTTCTGCCACACCCTCACCTGTCTGAGCAACCAGGTGTGTCCAGCCACTCCAGACAGCAGTGAGCTTTTCATTCTGAAAGCAACGTGCATCTATTCTCTGGGGCAGAAGAAGGAATGCAGCCAGGGAAGCCAGTTGCCCATGCTTGTTCCGGCCCCAGACATACAGTTCTCCTGTATCTGAAACAGAGAGAATGGGAGGTGAGGAACATGACCCAGAAGGGTGGGGGGCAACTCTGAAAAAGAAATGGCTAAAAAGGCATGGTTTTCTACTTACACCACAGGATTTAGTGTGACATGCACAATACAAAATTTATGTAGAACACAATCAAATATAAAACTTATAAAATTCTGTACATAATGCAAGGCCTAGTGTATGTAATACATCTCTGTGTGTGTGTGTGTGTGTGTGTGTGTGTGTGTGTGTGTGTGTGTGTGTGTGCGCGCATACATAATAAATCATGGGGAGCGGTATATGCACACGTTGGAGAATGGAGGAGTTGCATGTACCCATGAGTAGAGAGCCTGGGAGAAAACATCAGATGTCCTATTGCTTTCTGTCTTATTCCTTCGAGGGTTCTCTCACTGCAGTTGGAGTTGGCTGTTGGCCAGGAAGCCACAGCAATCTCCAAGTCTCCGCTCCACACAAGGCTAGGGTTATAGGTGTGGACATAACACAGCTTTTATGGAGATGCTGAGATTCAAATTGAGGTACTCATGCTTGCACAGCAAACACTCTTACTCACTAAGCCATCTCATCAGCCAATTTTCTGTATTTTTTTCAATGTAAAACTTATTACCTTCTGTTAAATGGGAAATCCTTAAACTTTTAAGATAACAGGTTAGAAGATACACTACTTGGGGATTGGGGATGTGGCTCAGTGGGCAGAGTGATTGACCGGCATACACAATCTCCAGCACTGCATAAACTGGGTGTGATGGTGCACACTTAAAATCCCAGAGCTCCGGAAGTAGAGGCACAAGGATTAGGAGTTTAAGGTCTACAGAGTTAGCTCAAGACCAGCCAGGACTACAGAAGACACTGCTAAAATATTATATGCTATTTAAGCTTAAACCTTTTAAAATGAAATAGTTCCACCGTCCATCAGAAAAGAGAGAGCTACCACTGCCCATCTGGGCAGCCCCTGAGCTCATCTGTAATCCTGTAATAAAGGCAGAAGTGACTGGCAGTCATGTAACAGGAGGAGGAAGCCAATGCAGAGTCAAGTGACTCTGGCTGCTATTCCTGGATCTGCTAACTAGCTATTGACCTTGGACAAATCACTTCCTTTCCAAGCCTTGCTTTCACCAGCTGAATATGGGAAGGGAGGGCTGCTGGCATAAAAGGATGGAAGATACAACCAACATTCACTGCTGACCAGAAAACAACTGGTGGGTGACCATGACAAGCAAAGAATGCATGCCTGTCTAAAAGGTGCTCAAGTTCAAAGATAATTTTTAGATGAAAACCAAACAAAATGAAGCCAAGGCTGTAATTCAGTCTGTGAGACATCAGTCTGCAGCTCTTCAGAGCCCTGCATAAGCTGTCCCAGTCCTGGCAGTGTGACAGTCTACACGTGCACTAAACAACAGCACAAGCCACCAACACCTGAAGGGTGGCTGGCACACATGAGAATACACAACAGACTGTAGAACTATCACAAAAAAAAGCATACTTCATTAGTAATGTTCCCATTATATTAAATAATATTTTCGATATTCTAAATAAAAGGCATTAATAAGATTAATTTTACCTGTTTCATTTTTTGGAATATGGCTCACAGAACTGTCCCAAAAGATAAGTTAATCAAGCCTGGGAAATGTTAAATGACTCTTTAAGATCACCTGGCTAACAAGGACTCACAGCCAGTGAAAGGACGAGGAGGCAGGCCTGTTTCATTTGGTGAGTTCCCTATAAAGTTTACAGCACTGCTTGCCCTACAGTGGTCTCACAGTCCCCAAAACTGATCAAAGGTCAAACAGGATCATTACAGCCATAGCTCAGGAATTTCCAAGTTCCATCTGACACTCACTCAATGTGGGACACAGGACACAGCACACTATGACACCATTTCCTTACCTCTAAGGTGAGGATGTTTATCACACAGTTCCCATCACAGGTGGCC
>PVIU01001538.1:157272-209538 GCA_004026605.1 Ondatra zibethicus | reverse complement strand
AGACGGTCTTGGTAACAACCCCAGCAGGAAGGTGCAACCGTGCTCTGCGGTGCTAATGCCGGAGGCAGGGAGGCTGTGCTGTGAAGTCACAGATGCACAGTGAGGCCTCAGCGCCTACTCCTCGTCTGTGGAAAGCAAAGGCCTGTTGCTCAAGCGCTGGTGGCCATTCTGAGTCTGGATGGTTTCTGCTCTTAATGACGTCATCGATCACTAACCGGTGTCTTGGCCCCCATGTGGTTCTTCATGGTCACTAAAATTTATGTAGCATTTGTGGGAAGCATAAAGAATCTCTCCAAGTCTCTGTCCTCTCCCTGTGTCTGCCTGTCCCTGCCAGCTCTCCAGACTCCTTACTTCAGTCCTCTGCCCTCTGATGTTTCTGATGTTTTTGAGCCTGATCTCACTTGGAAGCCTTCTGTGTTCACCCTGCGATATTGTTTTGTTCTCCAGTTAAAGAAAGTACAGACAATAACCACCAAGTCGAGCTCCATCAGACAGGGGAAAAACCAGCTTTTCCCTGTAGTGATGAATGGCAAGGACGATGTTTTGTGGTGTACTGAGCTCGAAAGGTAAGTGCATTAGTTACTTTGCTATTGCTGCGATAGGACACTGTGATAGGACACAAGGACATTTATAAAACAAAGGGTTTATTTGTGTTTATGATTCCAGAGGAATTAGAGTCCATGATATCAGGGAAGTAGGAAATGTGGCAGCTAGCACGGTGGCTCCAGGGGAAAGCTGAGAACTTCCTTTTGCAAGCATGAAAACAGAGAGGGAGAGCGGAACTAGAAATGGTGGACTCTTTAAACTCGCAAAGGCCTCCCCCAGTGACATGCTTACTACAGCAAGGTTGCATCTTCTCAACCTACCCCAAAAGCATTACCAACTGGGGACTGTATTCAGATGTCATTATCAACTGGGGACTGTATTCAAACGTCTGAGACTATGGGGTGCTTATCTTTCTCATTACCACAGTGAGCAAGGCTGCACTTGGAGAGGCCATCTGTGGGGACAGGGACAGGAAGCAGAACGTGTAGTCCGAGCCAGCAGCACACACAGCCTTGGTTCCTTAGCCTTAGCTGCTTTGGTTCCTCCAGGGCCCACTGGCCCGATGTAATGGGGTCTGCGTGATAACAGCTTTCCAGAACTAGCCCTTATTTTCCCGCAGAAATGGTGGCACTGTGGTAATGAGAAACCTCAGGTGTAAGGTTATTTGATAGTGCTGACTCTCTGTCACCTGCACTGCCCTGAGATTTTCCTGTCCCAACTTTCTGGGTTCTTTGGAAAATGGGAAACACCTCTGCAATTTCAGCCACGCTCCTCATGGGGCAGCTGATTGCTCCTTGGTCACGGATGTCTTTGATCTCTTACACTTTATTGGGCTAAGTGGTTTGTTGTCATGTAAAGATCCATCTCTTGGATTTTAAGGTTTTTTTTTTTTCTTTTTTATGTTGTACCTCTATTCTGAAGACTTTTGTATTGAATAGTTTCAACACGAGTCTCAGTTCTGGTTTTAGTTTTTTCTTTACCAAATAGTGTTAATAAAAATGTAACTGCTTTTTAGGGGTAAGGCAAAGTCTCACTCTGGCAGCTAGCCTACTCTGTAGCCAGCCTGGAACTCAGTATGTAGCTAGGTTGGCCACAAACTCATGGCAAAATCATGGTCACAAACTCTTGCTTCGGTCTCTCAAGTGCTGCACGACAGGCATGAACCACCATGCACAGCCTAGAAAGTTAGTTTCTGGACTGGAGAGAGGGATCATCAGGTAAAGGCACTTGCTACACAAGCCAGACGACCTTAATTTGACCCAAGAAAGTTGTCCTGTGCCCAGACACATATACGTATGTATATACACTAAATACATTCAAATAATTGAAAAATAGTAATTTCTCATTAGTAGAAAAGCTGTAGATAACATTGCTCAGTCTATGAAGAGAATCTTCCGGAAACCCTAGCACAAGGTGATTCAGAGGCCTGGTGGAGAAGGATGACACAATGGAGCTTTCAAAGCAAAGGAAAGCAACCCTGGGGATGCCATTGGCCCATTGGTGCTGTTTCTAGAACTAAGAATTTATTAGAAATAAGAATTTATTTCTTGAAAACATTATTGCATGTGGATTGTTGTTTTGCCTGCATATATGTCTGTGCTCAGACAAATGCCATTGGCAGACTCTGAATTCTAAATTGTGCTAAACTGAACTGGGGTTGAAAATCTGCTTTGCTGTTTTGGGAGTGGCTTTGTTCCTTCTTAAAAAAAAAGTGCGGGACTGAGGAGAGGGCTTAGGCATTAAAGTACTTGTCAGGCAAGCATGGGGATTTGAGTTCAAGACAAGTATAGCAGACAGACCAGGAGGATCCTTGGCATTGCTGACGGGCCAGCCTAGCCTAATCTGCAAATTCCAAGAAACCCTGTCTCAAGAAACAAAAGAGGTGAATGCATGGTCCTTGAGGAATAACACCTGAGGACTTAGGGTGACCTCTGGCCACATGGACAAAGATATGTGCACACATACACCTCTTCACCCCAAGAAGTCGCTAAACTTCTCTTACTGTGTTTTGGAGTCAAATACAAGTGGGCGGGCTAATTGGCAATCATTCATGGATTTATTCACACTGGGCATTTAAATATGGTCCCTGTAGAGCACATAAGGACCAAAAGCATAGTTCCAGTGAGGGTGACACAAGACAGCACCAGTGCCCTGTGACTGTTTTAGTTGTATCAGCTGTCAGCAAGTATTCTGAGGAACCAGTAGGGTCTAGAAGGTTCCTTTAATCCTAATAGTCCTGAGCGAAGCCTAGTAGCTTTCCTAGGCCTGGGCTTCCAGAACACAATTGTTCTTGGTGTACTAGGGACCTGGGTCCTTCTAACCTGGTGACTTTTCATTCTGTTCTCTCCCAGGATCTTCGGCTTTCCTGCACACTACACAGATGTGTCCAACATGGGCCGTGGTGCCCGCCAGAAGCTGCTGGGGAAGTCCTGGAGTGTGCCAGTCATCAGACACCTCTTCGCCCCCTTGAAGGACTACTTTGCATGTGAATAGTTCTACCCAGGACTGGGAAGCTCTGGGGTCTCGGGGTCATACTGATCCTCAAAAGCACCCTTCCTTAGCTCGCCTCTTGGGGTCTCACTATATATTCAGCTCTCTTCTGCTCAGTGGGAGCAGAGCCTCCTGGCCCTACGGGGAACCTCCCTGTGCACAGTTCAGATCTGGCATCTTACAGTGACCCAACATGGTCCTCATGTTTTCCAAGTTTAAAACTTTAAAACCAAACTGAGTAGTGGTGGCGCATGTCTTTACTCCCAGTGCTTGGGAGGCAGAGGCAGTCGATCACTGTGAATTCGAGACCAGCCTGGTCTACAGAACAAGTTCCAGGACAGCCAAGACTGCACAGAGAAACCCTGCATTGGAAGAGTCATGTGACAACATGGGAGAAACTGTGCTTTGTTTCCACAGTTTTTTGCTGATTTTTAGGCTGAAAGATCACAGATGCATAGCGTTTACCCTTTTGTTCCATTAAAATCAGTATTTCTCAGCAATAATCTCATCTGCACTTTGTTCTTCTGTGGAAGTGTGCATCCATGCATCAAGCACAGGGATGCCTGGGGTCCGCAGGGGCTCATGGAGCCTGAGATCTACTCCAGTGCTCTCAAAGCCCTGCATCACCGTGCTCTGGGGACTTCTGACAGCCCTTCTCTAGTCCTATTGGCAGCATCTGCTTCATCTGTGGCTGCTCCAGGGAGGACAGCGGGCTAGAAAGGTCCATTTAAGCCTTAGATTCTAGTTTATTTTCTGTTTCTCTGACCTGCTGGGCCTAGTGGTACACCTTCAATCAAGCACAGGGAAAGAAGAAGCAGGTGGATCTTCAGGAGTTTAGGCCAGCCCAGTCTACATATCAAGTTCCAGGCTAGCCAGGGCTACACAGTGAGGCCCTGTATGAAATAACACATCCCCTCTGCCCAGAGAAAACAAAAGCGAAAACAAACACAAACCCCCACACTCTAACCCAGAGCAACTCAGCATTTATTTGGCTTACATTTCCAGGCCACAGACCATCATCGAGAGAAGTTAGGGCATGAACTCAAGCAGGAACTGAAAGCAAAACCATGGAGAAATGCTGCTTACTGGCTGACTCACTGGTTTGCTCAGCTAGCTTCTTACACAGCCCGGCCCACTTGCCTATGAATTAGCACCAGCCCAAAGTGGCCTGGGCCCTCCCACATCAATCATCAATCAAGACAATCTTTCAGAGACCTTACCCCAGGCCAATCTGATCTGGGTAGTCCTTGAATGAGACTTCCTTTTCTCAGGTGACTCTAGGTTGTGTCAAGTTGACAAAACCAACTAACTAGGACACCTGGGAAAGGCTTGATTGTGTCACCTGTCTCCAGACTTCTTAGGAAGCTAAGATGATTGGTACCCAAGCAGAAGAACATGAGTCCTGATTACTACAGTTCCTTACAACTTCCGTGGGAGCCTGCTGAACCCCATTTCCCAGTTGTCCAGTTGACAATTTTATCTTTAAAGACCAGGCTGGCTGGGAATGGCTCTTGTGATTCTAACAAGCTTTTTAAGTTTTTGATTTTATCTATTATTATTATTATTATTATTATTATTATTATTATTATTATTGTGATGATGATGATGATGATGATGATGATGAGTATTTAGCACAGCATGTGTGTGGAGGTCACAGGACAACTTTGTGGAATGGGTTCTATTTTCACCTTTACATAGGCCCTGGGCATCATACTCAAGTCATCAGGCTTGGGCAGCAGGCTCTCTCACCGTGAACCATCTCACTGGCACTTAATGTGATCTTTTATCTAGACTGGTTTACAGTGAGTTGGATGCCCAGACTAACATCATATCTATTGACCATTTAAAGATGTACTTGTTTCTTCACACTCAAAACTGTAATTGTCTCCAGTGGTTCCTCCTTAGTTTAGCCGGAGACAGCTAGCAACCAAGGTGTTTAACACCCAGAGCACAACATGACATGCTCTTGCCTTTAATTAAGAAGTAGGGGCAAAGGAGAGGCCATACTTTAGTTACTAGCATGTGGGACAGAGGGTAAGATGTGAATGGGGGCATGAGACCCTGTATCAACCTCACACTGATCCCTCTCTGCCTCACGTGAAGGACATGGCTTGACCTTCATAGGTCAGTGCCTTATAGGGTCTGGATCAGCGTTAACTAGTAACAGGTAGGGTGGGAAGAAGCTTTGCATGTGGAAGGATGGGAAACCACACATGTTGTTAGAAGGTTGCCTCTGGCTAGAGAGTCCCTGGTGAGATTTGCCATGGTGACACAACTGGCAATTTAGTCTGCATACTCTACTCTCTGAGGACTTGAGACCAGAGGGATGGCTGCTGCCCAATTAAGCCATCTTGTGTACAGCTCTGCACCAAATGCCAGGACAAGATGAAGTCGAATAAGCAGCTCCCTCCTCAGAACCTCAAGAGAAGGAACCAACGGGCCCTCCAGGTGAGGGGTTCTGGGGTGTCCCGGCCTGCTTGTGAGGCAGCTGGTGGAGACCTCGAGGGGGGCTGTTGTAATCTGTAACTTTTCTCAGGCTAGGCTAGGCTTGAATCTGAGTGACTATGGGAGAGTACGGACATATTGGGACAAAGGTTGGAGTTGGCATCCCATGCAGGTCTCTTGGAATGCTCTTGTGGGTTTGTGTCTGGGGTCTGACACACTGGACACACTGCTGTATTGCCTCGAGCAGATGCCTTGAGTTCTGGAGCTTTTGATTTCACATTTAAAAGGCAAGGTTGATACATCCTATATACTTTATAGGTTAGTGAATTCCATGGGCGAGATCTGGAGAAAATGCTTTGCTTTGTGCCCTTTAGGCAGTAGGCCTTACACTTGAAATAGACCGCATTAAGAAAATGAAAGCCATCTGTCATCTTGGTGTTAATGGCAGTGAAGATGTGGCAATGAAAGCAACAAACAATGTTTATGAATCATGAGATCCTTAAAAAGGATGGGGCAGTATTGCCCAGATGTGCAGCAGCAGCCCACTGATGCCAATGTTGGCAACAGCAGCATCTGGTGTTGTGTCCCTCATTATTCTTCACTGTCTGAGGTCTTAGTGTTCCTTGTTAGGGAAGGAGCAAGGTTGCTTTGGGTGCAAGGTGGGGATCTTGTCTGAGTTTCAGGACCTGGCCCTGGCCCTGTGGAGGGGTAGGGTGAGCACCAGGCACATGACTCTCCCATTCTTCCATCCTCTTGTTTTTTAGCTAAGTGATTGTACTGGGATGTTCTTGGTCCTTTATTTCTCTCTGGAGCCAGATTATCTAGGTTCCCATATTGGTGGCCTATTCCTTCTTGTGAATGTGGGTGTTTTGGTATCTTTGTTGGGTCTCTCCACTCCCCAGTTACAAACCCTCAGCCTCACATGGGCTGATATGTGGCTCAAATGATTGAGTGTTTGGGAAACATGGCTGAGAAATGCTATTTCCGCAGATGAGCCCTCTTAGCAACTTCTGGGAGGCCTGACCACGGCAGCTATAGGGGAAGAGAGCTGGGAGAGGCCCCTTTACAGGGTCACACAAGCCTGATCCCTGAAGCCAGTCTGTCTTTGCTCCTTGATCCTGCCTGCATCGTTTTGCTTTGCTTTGGTGGAACTTAAAATTCCCTGCGGCCTTTGGCCCTTGTATAATTTGCTGCCTTCCTACCTTCCAGTCCCACTGCCCTCCTTTCTCACTGCCTATCTTGCTTCCTCCTGTTCTTCTTCTCCTGTCAAGATTTATTGAGTTCAAAAAACTTGGAATTAAATTTTTATATGTATTAATGTGTTTGTGTGTATGTGCATGCACGTGCACCACAGCCTATGTGTGGAGGTCAAAAGACAACTTGTGGGAGTCAGTTCTCTCCTTCTATGATGTGGGTCCTGTCTCTATCGTCCCAGTGCTGGGATTATAGGTACTTGCTGTCATGCCAGGCTTTTATGTGGGTGTTGGGAATTTGAACTCAGGTCCTCATGCTTGCACATCAAACACTTTACTAATGGAGCCATGTCCCCAGTCCCTGTCTTGAAGTCTCTATACGTGATACATCATGATAGCTTGTAATCTTGGCACTTGGAAGGCAGAGGCAGGAATGTTTGTGCAAGATGGAAGACAGCATGATCTACAGACTGAGTTCCTATCTGGGCCACATAGTGGGACTCTGACTCTAGAAGCAGCAACAGGAACAAAAAGTGTGTGTGTGTGTGTGTGTGTGTGTGCACGCGTGCACGTGTGTGCAACAGAATGGCATGTAGCCCAGATTAGCCTTGCACTTGTGATCCTCTTGCCTTCAGCTCCCAAGTGCTGGGATTAGAGGCTGGGTCCACCATACCCGGTTTCTCAAACTGTTTCTCCATTATTTTCTGATCAAAATTTTCTGATCAAAATGTACTGAGATGAAGATAAGCTTGGGTATTAGTTATTTTTCTTGTCATTGTGAGCAAGCCCATCAGGCATGTCAGCGGAGCACGGTGACAGGCCTCTCTGTGGAGCTGTGAGTGTGTGGCAGTGTGTTTACACCCTAGTGACAGAGAAGCAAGAAAGGGGAATGCCAGCACTTGGTGGGCTTCTCCCTGCCCCCCTTTTCTATTCAGACCAGGACCCCAGGCCATGGGAAGGTCCCCACCATGCTCAGTGTGGGTCTTTCTTCCTCAGTTAAACATCTTGGAAAAAAATCCTGCCCTCATAGCCATGCCCAGACTCTTCTAGTTGACTCTAAATATAATCAAATTGTCACTAAGGATTAATGGTGGACTGACTGGGCCCCCTCTATGGGAACTGTCATGGATTGTGGGTGAGCTTTATTTCAGAAACTCTGATTCAGGTACCTCCCAAGACTCCCTGTGCTTCTAGAGCTGAGTCTATACCTTACTCCTGTACTAGAAGCACCCGGACTCCACCCAGATAAGAGGGTATTGCTGTGTAGCCTAGGCTGGCATAGAACTCAGACTCCTAAAGGGCTAGGATTCCAGGTATGCACCATTACACCCATCTCAAAGCACTAGTGACCTGGTCCACTGATCTCATTTTCACACTAATGTCCTCACATCCCAAGCAAAATGACCTGTAAAGGATGAAATGATGAACTCGCACAATTTGATAATTGACACGAAGTGAAAGAACTCAGACCTCACTAATATTTATTGAGGAATGACTATGCGCTAGGTGCTAAGGATTTTACACATGGCTAGGACAAAGCCCTTGCTGCCCGTGCACGAGGACTAGAGTTTGGATCCTCAGCATCCACAAAAAAGCCAAGAGGGCACTGTGGCCTCTCTGTAATCTCAGCACACAGGAAGCAGAGATGGGGATCTCCAGAGCAAGCTGGCTAGATTAAAGAAATGGTGAGCTCTGGGTTGGAGTGAGAGAACCTATTTCAGTATATGAGGCGAAAAGTGATAGAGAAAGACACTGGATGTCAACCCTGGGCCTCCATACCTGTAGGTACACATGCATGCACACTGGCACACATTCAAACATGCATGTACAAACATACATGCTATACATATATACACATGCATAAAAAAACAAATACCTAAAAGAAGAAAAACTTTATCTAAATCTATTTTCTCCCAGTGGTACTGGAGATGGAACCCAGGGCCTTGTACATGTTAGATAGCTGCTGTTAAGCTATGATCCTGGGCAGTACGTATCTCACTTAATTTCAACTCATAGCAGAGGCAGGGTTTAAACCCAGATATATTTGTCTTGCTACTTAGGATATGTCTTCACATGTAAAATGACATTTTCAATGTTTCCCCAAAACATTCACAAGTCCTTTAGATGGATCGTTGTTATTGATTTTAATGATATGATTCATTGTCTTTTTAAAAATTAAAAAAAATTTTTTAAGAGAGACTCTCATGTAGCCTAGGCTGTGCTTAGAGTTCCTGACCTCCTATGACCTCCTAATTTCTGGTATTACACTATGCTCTGCTGCTCCCTCTTGCTATTTTTCCCCTATATTAACCCTTTTATAATGGTAATAGAACATCTTTTAGGATCAATGTCAACTCCGGGATGTCTTCCCATGCTGCAAAGTGAAGTTGAGTCTCTTGTTGTGATATGCTTGGAGTTCTACCCACCATGGGGACTAGCAGTGTGCAGCCTGGGAAGCAGCTGGTTGAGTGCTCACCTAGTATGCCGAAAGCCTGGGTTTGACCCCAGCATCACATAAAACGGATGTGGGGATATACAAGTGTAATCCCAGCTCTCAGGAGGTACAGGCAGGAGGATCATCAGTAAGTCAGTCACTGCTTCCTTGCCAGATTTCTAGCCATTCTGAGAAAAAATCCTTGGGATTCGACAATTGAGATGAGGCCCAGACTTTCTGGGAGCCTGTGCTCATAATGCAAGCACCTGCTCCTTTTGCCTAGCCCTCAAGTGATCTGTTATTAGACCAAGGTTCAGGGCACTCAAATGTCCACTCTGCCTTCTTTGCCACTGTAGAAACTTTAGGAAGTCAGAGGCTAGTTTGGTTTTTGCTCATCAAGTGCCTGGGGGCCGGTTTGGTCAGAGAAGATAAATGCTTGTAACCAGGCTTGGTGGTATAGGCCTGTAATCCCAGCAATTGGAAAGAAACAACAGGAGGGTCAGGAGTTCAAGGTTATCCTCAGTTACATAGGAAGTCGAAGAATAGTCTGGGCTATATTAGACCCTTCTCAAAAAAATGTGAAGTATATAAATAAGTGGTATTGAGACAAAGAAACCTTTCTAAGACCTAGATCCAGCTCTGTGATTCTGGGCAAGTGAATTGGCTTCTGAGGCTGCTTCCTCTGCTGTGAAGTGGTGTAGTTCATCCTTTCATCAAACATACACTGAGACACAGCCTGGAACTAGAATAGGAAAGCTTCACCGTGGGAAGGCAGAAGATAAAGGCATGAAAAGCAAGGAAACTTCTTCTGAAGTGCTAGGAATAAACTGTGTGATATTGCAGGCACTCCTATGAGGTGACTTAAGTTTGTTATTAAGGTCCTGTGCTAAATAGTTTTATGTCAACTTGCTACAAGTTAAAGCCATCTGAGAGGAAATGCTTCCTCAACTGAGACAATGCTTCCATAAGATCGGCCTGTAGGCAAGCTTGAAGGGCTTCTTTCTTTCTTTCTTTCTTTCTTTCGTTTTTCAAGTTAGGATTTCTCTGTCTCTTTGGAGCCAGTCCTGAAACTTACTCTGTAGACCAGGCTGGCCTCGAACTTACAGAGATCCACCTGCCTCTGCCTCCCAAGTACTGGGATTAAAGGTGTGTGCCACCACCACCTGGTGTAGGGCATTTTCTTAATTAGTCCTTGATGGAGAGGATTCAGTCCATTGTGGGTGGGGCCACTGCTGGACTGGTGGTCCTGGGTTCTATAAGAAAGCAGGCTATGCAAGCCATGGTGAGTAAGCCAGTAAGCAGAACCCCTTGATAGTCTCTGTATCTACTCCTGCCTCTAGTTTAGGTTCCTGCCCTGTTTGAGTTCCTGTCCTGATTTCCCTTCATGATGAACAGTGATAAGTGTAAGCCAAATAAAAAGTTTCCTCCCTAAATTGCTTTTGGTCATGTTTCATCACAGCAATAGTAACACTAACTAATACAGGTGTCTATCAAATCCTTTTTTTTTTTTTTTTTTTAAAGACAAAGTCTCACTGTGGCATAGCTCTATGGCTGGCCTTGAGTTCACATAGATTCATTTGTCTTTACCTATTGAGTACTGGGATTAAAGGTTTACACCACCACATCAGGCTAATCCATTTTTAATTTTTTTATATTTATTTGTGTCTGTCTCTCTTTCGTGTGTGTAGGCATGTGAGAGCCACACATGTCGAAGTCAGAGGACATCTTGCAGGACTCAGTTCTCACCTTCTATCAGTAGGTCCTGAGGATCGAACTCATGTTAGGTTTGGGCGCATTTACGTGCTGAACCATTTCGATGGCCCCTTTTTCTTTTAGTTTTGAGACTGGATCTCGCTGTGTAGCCGGATGGCTCGTTACTACGTCGCCCAGGCTGGCCTTGAATTTGCAGCGATTCTCTTTCCTGTCCAAGTGTGAAGGAGTGGTCCATCACGTCCGGTTTCTTCTTTTTTGTTTCTGAGGCAGGGTCTCATGTATTGCTGGAATGACAGGTGTGCTCCACCACAGCCGGCTTCTGCGGTGTTTAGGACCGAATCCAGGGATTCATGCATGCTAGGCGAGCATCAACCAAGCTTCCTCCCGAGCCCATTCAATAATCCACTTTGGTAAAAAAAATCAATGTTCTGGGATACAGCGAACCAAAATGTGCAGCTGGACCCCGCCTCCTAAGAGAATTCACATCTCATTGGCCACAACTGACCACGTGCCCAACAGGCTTGCTCACCGCCCTCGGGCATCCCAGCTGTCGATCAAGGGCTCGGCCCCTCCTCCGGCGCGCGGGCCGGTCCGTCTCTATAAAAGGACGGGCGGGCGCTGACGAGCCCGTGCGTCGGCGCGTCACGGCGGGGTGCGTGTGAGGTCATTGCGCGCGGGCGGGCGGGGTCCGACGGTTTGAACGAGACGAAGACGGAACCGGAGCCGGGCGCGCGGTCAGAGGACGCGGGTTCCCCGAGAGCCGGTGAGGCGGCTGGTGGGCCCGGGCGGCGGCAGCGGTCGAGAACTCACGGGGGGCGGCCCTCGTGAGCGGCGCGGCGCCGCGCGGGCGGTGGAGGGGGAAGGGCGGGGCCGTGACCCGGCGCGCGGCCTGGGCCGGGGGCGCGCGCTCCGTTGTCCCGGGGGCGGGGCGTGGGCCGGAAGTGGGGGCTGCTTAGTGGTGACCGGCGAGGTCCTGACTGTACGGCTGAGCCCCGAGGGTGTGCTCGAGGGATGAGGTGGGGACCCTCGGTGTAGGAGGCGTCGTTGCATAATGGGTGGGAGTTGGTCTGCGGAATTGGACCCCAGAATGCGACCTTAGGCTGACGCTTCAGCCGCCCTGTGCCACAGTTTCCTCATCTGTAAAATGGGGACAGTAGGATTAAGCATAGAAAGGTCTCAGCACGATGCTTGGCAAAAGTAAGGCGGTCAGCTGGGGTTTGTTGAGTGCCTGTAAATGCCAGGTCCGTTTCCATCAGCCAGTAGACAGGCAAAGACATGCTTTCTAGGAGTCTGTTTTGTGGACAAAGAGCTGGGAAGCAAGAAAATGAATACATGGCAAAGATAATTTCAGTAATTACTATAAAAGGGTGATACTAGTACTTCAGGGTGCAGCCTGACCTCTGCCCCTTGGAGATGAGGATCCGGAGGCATGGCCCATTGAGGGAAGTTAAACGAGGCCTGATGTCTGCTCATGATAGGATGGATGTCTTGGAGAGCATTAATCAAGATAGCTCCTTAATGGGCACTTGCTGTGTGCATTCTGTCATTCAATAGGCACATTGTCTTGGAGATATGTTATCTTCATTTTCTTTCTTTCCCCTCTGTTATATTTTGTTCATTTTATTTTCTTTGTGGTGCTGGGAGTTGACTCCAGTTCCCCCACCCTCTTCGTTGGGCAAGTGCTGTGTCACTGAGCCACTCTCTCTCACTGACATTTTGCAGAGGCAAGTCTGAGACTTTAGGTGGTGAAATGACTTGCCTTATGTTGCCTAACAAGTAACTTAATTCCAGGTTCATATAACCTCTGTGTTAGCCCTTCTCCCCCATCTAGAAAGGGTATTTTATACAGACATGCCTTTTGTGTCAAAGTGCCAGCACATGGATGCTTGGGAGGAGGTGTTCTTTTCAGTTAGGGTGTTAGCCAACTCGGATTCTACTTAACCCTATCACAACAGTATAAAAGGTAGGGTCTTAGCCATTTTGCAGGTGAGCCATTTCTGAGGAAAGGAGAAGTGTTTCATTCAGGGTCACAGGTTTTTTTTAGTGCCATCCTCCTGTCTTTCCATAGGACTCGGGATGGTACTTGGAGAGGCAGGTGATCTACTTCACCTATGCTGAATTGAAGTGAGTTGGGGAGCCAAGTATGGTGGCACATGCCCGTAGTCCTTACACTTGGGTGGAAGAGGCAGGAGAATGAGAAATTCAAGGTCATCTAGCTTCAGAGCTACTTTAGGAGCTACTGTGTGGAAGAGCAGAGTAGAATGAGTTAGGGAGGTTCCCAGGAGAGTTGCTGAAGGGAGGGAGACACTTGAGTAGGTGGGAGGGGGTTTTTCATTGTGGTTATACCCAGCTCAGAGAGCCCTGAAACAGTGAGGTGGGTGTGTTGTACTCAGGGGGCTTGCACCAAGGCTGAGCAGTGGACATTTTCCTTACTTTTTGAAGACAGGATCTTAACTCTTAGCCCAGGCTGGCCTAGAATGCACAGTGAGGCCTGCTGGTCCTGAAGTGGAGTGATCTCTCTGCCTCAGCCTTTTGAGTGCTAGGTTTATAGGCATGGGCCCTCACTTCTGGCTCAAACATTCTTACCAGAAGGAATGAGAGAGAGAGAGAGAGCGCCAGAGCAAGAGAGTGAGCTTAGCTTTGAGAGCTAGTCTCTGTTTTGACTGCCTGGAAGAGCCAATTAATTGGTCGAGTGACTGGATGTTTATTGCACATCCACAGGGTGCCTAATCCCATGTATTTAGTGACCACAGAGTTTGTGGAGCACATGGGACTTGGTATTAATGTACTGCTAATGAAAGAGTTTGAAATTACATGATCGTCAAGGGCCATTAACCTTTTCTGAGCTGGGGTGTGGTCAGGAGACACATGTGGCTTTACCAGCTGCTTTCATTTTATGGTAGCATAAGACACACAATACCCGATGTATACATGTATACCCAAGATAGATTGTGAGGCTCAGCCTGGGATCATGCCATCTTGTGTGAATGACTCTCCTTGGGACACGATGATAGCCTTCTGCACACAGTGTGCATTTTAATGTTGAGTGATTTTTAAGCAGGAGAGAAATACCTCATGTGATTTGTGAATCAGAAAATTCTTTCTGGCTGCCATGTAGGAACAGATTGAGACAGACTAATTTGAGGGCTTGCAGGGGATCGTGAGAGGTGTTGGCAGCAGATACCAGGCACAGTTCTCAGCACCAAGATAGCATAAAAGAGAGGCGGTCCCTACCCTGGACCCCATTTGTTCCTGTATCTTGCGTTTAATATAATACCAGCTATGTTATGTTCCCTATTTCATATAGCTCTCTCTGAGCTCTTTTTCAGATGGTTGAGGTACCTTGTCCCAAGTCACATAGCTAATGGAATGGACTCAGGTTCAAGCCCAGCTCCACCAGTTACCTCCTGGCCTAAATCTGGTCTGGGAAGCTGAGAAATGGAGGAGTAGTGACAATTTAGTGTGATAATTAAAATCCTAGAGGTTTGAATGAAGTGCTCTGGGAGCGTGAGGAAGGATTTGCCTGTGGAATAAGGACTAAATTGTGCTGTTTTCTTAATAGTTCTGTCAGCTGTTTTTAGGGAGTGTAGAGAGTGTTGGTAGTTAGCTTTCTGAAGAGTTTATGTAGACACCCTTTCCTCCTCCACAGTCTGAAACAAGTAACATTTACCTAGCACTCACTCTGTGTGTGTGAAATGTGGGGTGTGGGGTAGGGGCAAGGGCAGGGATAGCAGGCAGAGACTGCCAAGTCATCTGTGTCTGTACACCTCGTCACCACTGCTCATAAGTTACTGCACTGGGAGAGGGAACCTGTCTTTGGTTCTCAGGCTAGAGTGTGTGACTCAAGGCTTGCAGCAGCTCCATGCAGGAGATGAATGTGGGCAGAGCCCCTCACACTAGTTACTAGGTGGAGGGAGTGAAGCATGTCCGGAGAGCCAGGGGTCTTATGGTTGTAAATTGCTGTGAATTCCATTCCTTATTTCATTGACAAAGCTGTGTCTCAGGGAATTAGGACAATTCTAGTGTCAGAGTCACTGTAAAGCCTATTGTTCGCGCAATGAGATGGCTCAGCAGGTAAAGGCGCTTCCCACCAAGCCTGTCCAGCTGACTTTGAGTTTTGGAACCACATGGTAGAAGGAGAGAACCAACTCCTGGAAGTTTTCCTTAGACTTCCACACACATGCATATATGTGCACACAAGAACAGAGTAAATAAAAATACAAAGAATGAAGGATGATTGAACAGATATTCTCAGAGTATGGTACCCACATTTACCAGTACTTTAAATGAGATTTATAGTTGACTATAATGATTGGTGCATGTAGTCCCAACTGCTCTCAAGCTTGAGGCAAGAGGATAACATAAGCCTAGAAGTTTGAGGCTTGCTTGTACAACAAGGCATATCTGCGTCCCAAAATAGAAAGGTTATTTCAGAAGTCTGCCTGAAAGGTGAGGGACAGCATTTTCTGAGAAATGGGAAAATGAGGCTGGGTAGACTTGGCTGTAATATTCAGGGCCTCCTTTTCTTCACCCCAGAAATGAAGAGAGTGAAGAGGATTGCCAGTTCAGTAACAAGTGTCTTTGAGAGACCTCATACTTCGTTAGAGTTCAGGTACCTCAAGTCCCCAGGGAGTGTGCAGCACAGAAGAGTAGGGGCGGGGCTGGAGAGATGGCTCAGTGGTTAAGAGCATTGCCTGCTCTTCCAAAGGTCCTGAGTTCAATTCCCGGCAACCACATGGTGGCTCACAACCATCTGTAATGAGGTCTGGTGCCCTCTTCTGATCTGCAGACATACACACAGACAGAATATTGTATACGTAATAAATAAATAAATATTAAAAAAAAAGAGTAGGGGCCAAGGACTTCGAGAGGTTACCACTTGACCTCAGCTATGTACGGTACCTAAGTTATTGGAAACTGTGAAAGTAGATAGGTATTGCTAGGGATTGGCCCAGGGTTTGGCACAAAACAGTCTACTGATGAGCAGTGCACTTAGCCCTTGGTGTGTGTGTTGCTGTTGACAGTGACTCGAGATAAGGTCTTAACTTTGTAGCCTGCGCTGGCCTGGAACTTGAGGCTGTCCTCCCTCGGCCTCCTGAGTACAGGTATGCTACCAACACCCACCTGTTTCTTTCTTTCTTTCTTTTTTTTTTTTTGGTGCTGATGATTGAAAGCAGGTATCATGGATGCAGAATACATGTTCTATTACTCTGAATTACCCAACAACTCTTGGACTAGTGTTTTTGAACAGAATGTTCTTGATTGTGCAGCAGCCTCCCTTCATAAAGTATGTGCTGATCTCTTAGTGCCTTTTGTGACTGTAATCGTCTATCAGTCTTATTAACATGGGGCCTGAGTTTTAGACTGACTAGTTTGGGGCATTTATTTCAGGTCATTTTATGCATGGAACTCTGGCTTATGACTGGAATCTTAGTGTCTGGTTTCACCTTTCAGGGAAGAAGGCTGAGCTTAAAATTAGTATTTGTACAGATTTCTTTGGGCGACCCTCACTTTCATGCTCATCCTAATAGGAGCCTTCTCTCTTTGGTTTCATGTTGTAGAAGATGGCAGTGAATGTGTACTCGACGTCAGTCACCAGTGATAACCTAAGTCGACATGACATGCTGGCTTGGATCAATGAATCTCTGCAGTTGAATCTGACAAAGATAGAACAGTTGTGTTCAGGTAAGAGGAATCCACTAGACACCCCCCATCCCCTTTTATTTTATTTTATTCTGTTTGGCTTTTTAAGACAATATTTCCCTGTGTGGCCTTGGCTGGTCTGGAACTTTAGACCAGGCTGTTCTTGAATTCAAAGATCCACATGCTTCTGCCTCCTGAGTGCTGAGATTAAAGATTGCACCACCTTTTAAAAGCACATGTGGCCTTAGGGTTTGTATCGGCCTCTATATAGAGCCACAGAGAGATTATAGTTTCTTTCTTTCAGCTTTATCCATGCTGAGTGCTGGGAGGTGTGGCTCAGTCAATAGAATACTTGCCTAGCATTCACAGAGCACTGAGTTTGATTGCCAAGGAGTGTGTATAAATGCCTGTGAAGACCAAGACATTAGTGTCTTGTCTGTTGCTCTCCACCTTAATTGCCTAGAGACAGCTCTGTCACTGAACTGGAGGACTGGAAGCAGAAGCTTGCTATTTTGGCTAGGCTTTCAGTCCAGGGTAGGCTCACTGGTGAGGTCTTGAGATCTGCCTGTCTATCTTCCAGTGCTGGGATTGTAGGTATACATACCATGCCTGGCTCTTCTCATGGGTGTTGGGATTCAAACCTAGATATTCTCCATTGTGCTTGTAGAGCAAGTGCTCTTACCCACTGAGCCATCTCCTCAGCCTTGCATGTCAGGGCTGTAAAACTGGGTGTGATGGTACATGTTTTTAATCCCAGCATTTGGGAGGCAGAGGCCTCTGAGTTTGAGGCCAGTCTAGTCTACATAGCAAGTACCAGACCCACTAAGGCTACATGGTGAAACCCTTTCTCAAAAGCAACAACCCCCGACACAGATAGGGGTGGGTTGGGGATATTTTCCTCTAACTACTGAACTTCTGTCTTAATGGGCGTGGATGTAAAGCAGTGGAAAAGGACTTGGGCAATATGCCCAAGTCTGGGTACGTTCCCAAAACTGGGGGGGAAGAGTCTTATTAGTGACATAGAATCAGAATCCTGCTTCTTCCAGTAAATAACTTCTTTTTGGTACTAGTGGTTAAAAACAGGACTTAACACATGCTATGCAAGTGCACTACCCTTGAGCCCCAGCCTCTTACCAATTTTGAGGCAGTGTCTTCCTAAATGTCTCAGTCTGGCTTTAATTCACCCTGGAGCCTAGAATTTATGATCCTTCTTTCTCAGCCACCTAAGAAGCCGGATTACAGACAGCCTGGACAACCAGGCTCAGCTATGTAGACACTTCTCAAACATCTCTATTCAGCTCAGTATATCTCCAAGAGAAAGGTACAGGTGCTTCCAGTTTCACATGGGAAAGATAGCTTAGAGAACTAAGAACACAGTGGGGATTTGAACCTTTTTCCAAATCAAGAGCCTATATTCTTCAGTCCCTACTCGCTATTTGCACTGGACTTTTTCTTAACTGGTACCATTTGGGTTGATTTACAGAGACTGCCATTCCTTAGCTGCTTCCTGTGGTGCTCAGCTTTTGTACTTCCTTTTTTGTTTTGAGGGGGGAGTGGCTCCTCCTCTTGGGCTTGGTTTCATTTATTTGCTTCATTTCCCTGTGAGGTCCAGTCTGTTTTCAGTTGTCCAGAGGGAGGTGGCACATGAAGAATCCTAGTGGTCCCCAACAATGAGTGGCCTTTATTAACCTTATTTTGTTGTAAAGTAGGTTGCTTCAGATCTGTGCTGCCGTCCTCTATCTTGTAGTCATTTTCTCAGCTTTTTATTGCTGTGCCACAGTTTGTTGAAGGCTTTTTAAAGCACTTGTTTGCCCTGTGCTATGAGTAATGTTGGGTGAGGTCATCTTCATTTTCATTGGAGACCGCTTGCTCACCAGCAGGTTTTCCCTAAAATTTCCTTCTGTCTATAAATACACCCCAAAATATTTCTCACTTAATTAGAAGATGCATCTCTTCCTGTATAGATAAGTTGTACATGTCCCAGTCTGGCCCCAGGCTTCTCTGATTTAGGCAGGGAGCTATCTTAGACATGTCATGTCATGAAGAAGAAGCCTTTAGTCTGCTCTGAACCTTGTGACCTTGGATGAATTCTTATGGTCTTCTAGTACTGTTTCCTCAGCTGTGAACTGGGGCAGTAATCCTGGCTCACCAGCTTGGCTTTTGCCAGGGTGCCCTGTAACATTGCTGATTGTCTGTCAGACCCTGGTGGACCAGGTACAGATGCTCATGAGCTGCCTGATGTGAGTGCTGGGAAATGAGTCGTCTGAAAGAGCAGCCAGTGCTCTTAATTACCTTGCCCTCCACTCTACCATTTTTTTTGAGACAAAGTTTTATTCTGTAGCCAAGGGGAGTTGGTCTCTAACTTGTGGCCATTCTCCTGCCTCTGCTTCTCACATGTTAGGATTACCTGTATAGTAGTACACATATGGCATGTGTTGGATATTTATTTTATTTTATTATTACTTTTCTTTTTCTTTTTTTTTTTTTAAGACAGGGAGCCTGTCCTGGAACTAGCTCTTGTAGACCAGGCTGGCCTCGAACTCACAAAGATCCACCTGCCTCTGCCTCCCGAGTGCTGGGATTAAAGGTGTGCGCCACCACCGCCCGGCTATTATTATTTTTCAAGACAGGGTTTTTCTATGTAACAGCCCTAGCTCTCCAACTAGCTCCGTAGACCAGGCTGGCACGAACTCAAAGAGATCCGCCTGCCTCTGCCTCCTGAGTGCTGGAATTAAAGGCGTGTGCCACCACCGCCCAGCACGTTGCATTTTTAAAGAGGCATGTAGAAGAGAACTGAGCAAATACAATTGTATATAATTAGTTATAATGACACTTGATCATAAACTCTGTGAAGTATTTCAGCTTTTCTGGCTTCTGCCACTTTTCTTATCCTAGATAAGGTGTTTTCCTTAGGAGAAAGTGTTGAGCGTAAGACATTTAACTGATATGTGAGTAACTTTATTCATTGCTAGTTGTGCTCTTGAAAGCTGCTTCAGATGGCTCTTGGAACATGTAAGTGGTTGCATTGTGTTTTCATTTTGCCTTTCGGAGGCAGCTCTCACTGGTAGTCTGAGAGCACACAGGATAAGCTGCAGACTGTTCCTGAAGAGTTGGGGCTGGGGTGCTTCTCAACTCCTTGTGCATCTGAGGCCTTCAGCACCAGGTCTGGTTCTTTCTTATCAAACTTCTAATAAGCAGTGGATCAAAAGACCAGAAATTTCCACCATGCACAGTCTTTGGGAGGTAATATCCGGTTTTTCTCTAGAAGTACAAAGCGGGGATCCTTCCCTGGTCATGTGCTGCTGGCTGTGACGTGACTGAGTGTTCTCAGTATCCTTAGCTCCCCACCCACCCACAGAGTCAGGAGCCCTTGCTTGGCTCTGAAAGTGAGAAAGGGTGAGAAGACCTTGGTGACACTGGCAGGCTGATTCAAGAGGCTTCCTGTGTTCTGTCAGGGACCATCTTTAGCATGCTAGCCAGTCAAGTCTGTTGCAGATACCATCAGAGAAGGAACTCTGCTCACACAGAGTGGTTTTGACAGCAAGCTTGCTTTTGTCCAGAAGGAGCCAGAAATTGCTTTTTGCCACCCTGTGTTTGGTGGGCAGTACTAGTAATTTCTTTGTATGACTCTCTGTTAGTGGATTGGCTGTGTATTTGTTTCCAGTTTCTTGCCCCTCAGACTGTTAACAGTGAGTAACATACAAGCCAAAGCAAATGCTAGTTATACAGTTCTGTTCACATCAAAATAGTATTCCCCTTGTTAAAATATTTTGAGCTTGGGGCTGGAGAGATGGCTCAGTGGTTAAGAGCACTGGCTGCTCTTCCAGAGGTCCTGAGTTCGATTCCCAGCAATCACATGGTAGCTCACAACCATCTGTAATGAGATCTGGCACCCTCTTCTGGTGTGCGGGCATATATAGAGGCAGAATGTTATATACATAATAAATAAATAAATCTTAAAAAAAAAAGAAAAAATATTTTGAGCTTGAATTTTAAGGTCTGTATTAATGACCCTTCAGCCCTCTCTGCAGATTTTTTTTTATTCGTCATTTAAGATATTCAAGTTGTATGTGCTCTTTGAAGCCTAAATGTTCACTCTTAGTAGTCATGTGTGTTTTGTGTATGTTAATATTAAAGCGCTGGAGTTATTTTGTGTGATGTATGGGTGTGAGGGATCTAGTGTGCCGTGGAGTACATGTGGAGGTCAGAGGACAGGTCTTGAGTTGATTCTCTTCTATCTTGTTGAGGCAGGGTTTTCTCTCTTTTTTTTCTGCCAACCCTATAAACTCCAGGCTTTCTCGGCCCACAACTTCCAGGCAATTCCCTGTGACCCCTTTCTGTCTACTATAGGAATGCTGGGATTACAGATTATATTATATCTCTCCTTTTCTGGGTTTGGGCTGGTCTTGAATTTCTGATCCACCTTTTTTTAGCTTTCTGAGTTTTGGGATTACAGATGTGTACCATCATGCCTAGTGTTAGTAAGGGAAGATTGGCTAGGGGATTGCAGATGTGTACCATCATGCCTAGTGTTAGTAAGGGAAGATTGGCTAGGGGATTACAGATGTGTACCATCATGCCTAGTGTTAGTGAGGGAAGATTGGCTAGGGGATTACAGATGTGTACCATCATGCCTAGTGTTAGTAAGGGAAGATTGGCTAGGGTTTTCATTAAGCTTTCCAAGAGTACCCTGAACTGAACCAGGTTGAGCATCAGTGCTCTTGAGATAAGAAATTGATATTGGACTTTGTCCTGGCCTTGTATTTTATGGTCTCTGTTCCCAAGCAGAGGCTTAGAATGGAGTTTGTGACAGCCAGTGGATACCCTGACACTGCCTTATTCTCCTCCCATTACTTCATGCTGTCAAGCTAGAGACTGATGGGTTCTTCTTGTTGAAGATTGTTGGCCTGTTTTGAAGCTCTGCTTGAGTTGTCAACCTTTGCCCTAGTCTCATTCAGGCAGAGTGGAAAGGACCCCCCCCCAACCTGATTTTTTTTTGTTTTCTAGCTGAGACATGCATTTGAAAGTTGCGGGAAGGAGGATTTATTGAGAGTTTCAGACTAGCCTGGGCTGTGTTGCAAGATCCTGTCTCTATAACCAGCCAACCAACCAACCAAAATCCTCTGGCTCCTTGTACACAACTGGGGAACTCTCTACTGTTGGGCTCTATCCCCAGCTCTTTTAGTGGGACCTTACATTTTTTTTCTTTTAAATATATATTAACATATTTTTGGTCAATGAGAGTATAGCCACATGGTGCACTCCCCTTCTAGAAAATACTTCTTTCCCCAACTGTGACAACTGTGTCTGTCCTATGGGCTTCTAATGTGATAACAGCCATTCATGGAAATCAGGAGCTCAGTGTAATGCTAGGGTTGGACTCTGGCCTCTGTGGTATTTATTGGGCCACATATTTTGGTCCTTGTTTTTAAATTTCTTTGTGTGTGCGTATTGGGACTTGAACTTAGAGTCCTTATACTTGGCAAGTACTCTATCACTGTACTACATCCCCAGCTCCTCTGTTTAGTTTTTAAAGGTTATGTCTCTAGGGACTCTTTGAATTCTAAACTAAAAACTAATGATTCTTTGAGCAGATTACTAAGAAGCAGATGGTTTTTGCTCCTGAGTGGTTGGTTGGTTAGTCTGTTTGGTTGCTATTTAGTTCTAAGAAAAATATGTGCTGGGTGTAGTGGTGCATGGCTTTGATCCTGGCACTTAAGAGGCAGAAGCAGGTATATCTCTGGGTTCAAGGTCAGCCTGGTCTACATAGTAAGCGCTGTCTCAAAACAAAACCAAAATTATATATGTGTATGGTATATGTGTGTGGGCATGCATGTGCCAGAGAAAAGCTTCGTGGAATTTGTTCTCTTTTTCTATGTGTACCTGGGTCCCAGGTATAGAACTCAAATCTCCAGGCTTGTACAGCCAGCACCTTCAGATGCTGAGCCATTTCATTGAACCAAGCTGTTTTCCTCAGCTTCCCTGAGTGCTGGGGTTACAGGCATGTCTTACTACACCCAGCTCCTCCAGTTTTCTTCTAACCTAATTCAGAAGAGAGATCTTTGAAATACCATGTGCTCCTGTGGAAAGAAGTAAGTCTATATCTTTGTGAAGATTTAGAAAATGTTTTACCTCTTTTTTCCTTTTTACTGTTCTGGGCATTTTTCTTTCTAGTGGCTATTTATGGCAATTTCTAACAAGAGTTAGACTTTTATAGCAACCTTTATTTTCTGCCTGTTTTTCAGATTGAAAGTATGTCAAAGAATTTGTCAGATAAAACCAGCTTTGAGTTAGCACTCCAGAGGTTGAGGCAGTAGGATTGCTATGAGTTCATAGCTAGCCTGGTCTCTACAGTAAGTTCCAGGTCTGACAGAGATACATATTTCTAAAAGCAAATGTTAAGACCACTTGTCATTTTGTTAATAAATTTAAAAAATTATTTTGTGTATGAGTGTTTTACCTGCATGTATGTCTGTATGCCACATGTGCGTCAGGTATCCTTGGCGCCAGAAGAGGGCATTGGATCCCCTGGAAAATAGCGTTACAGACAATTGTGAGCTGTTGTATGGGTGCAGGGAATGAAACTCAGGTCCCCTGCAGGAGTGCTCTTAACTGCTGAGCCCTTAACTCTAGCCCTTTGTTAATTTTTAAAAATTGATTTTGCACTTATCTTCCCCCCAAGATATTTGTTTCTATTACTTTAAATTGTGTGTGTGTGTTTGTGCATATGTGTGCTGTTGCCCACAGAGGTGTGAGATTCCCCTAGAGCTGAAGTTACAGGTAATTAAGAGCCACCTGATATGGCTGTTGGGAACTAAACTGGGGTCCACTGCAAGGGCTGTATATGTTCTTAACCATTGAACTGTTTTTGTAGCCCCATCTTTTTAGTTGTCTGTGGGCCACTGTACAAATTCTAAAATCTTATCTGGGGCCTGGAAATGTAGAATACTCGGCTACTATACATACGCCCCTGATCTTCACCTGCGCTCCCACACGTGTAATGGCATGTGTTGTCTTGTGCTTAAAAATCTTAGCACTAAGGATCAGAAATTCCAGGTTATCTTCGCTCCTTTGAGTTTGAACCTGGTCTAACTACATGAGACATATCTTCAATAAATTGTATTTGGGTTCAGTGATGTGAATGACCATGGTTTTTTACTAGTAGCATTTAGAGTGGGTCATAGTGTCGCACACCTTTAATCCCAGCACGCAGGAGGCAGAGACAGGCAGATCTCTTTGAGTTCAATGCCAGCCTGATCTATGTTGGGAGTTTGAGGCCAACCAAGGCTACACAGTGAGTGAGATTCTGTCTGGGGGGAAAGTGTGGCATTCAGTGACCCAGCTAATTGACTTTTATGTTATTGAATCAGGGGCTGCATACTGTCAGTTTATGGACATGCTCTTCCCCGGCTCCATTGCTTTGAAGAAAGTGAAATTCCAAGCTAAGCTAGAACATGAATATATCCAGAACTTCAAAATACTACAAGCAGGTTTCAAGAGGATGGGTGTTGACAAAGTAAGTAAGCTGTATTCCTTTGTTTAGGTTTATTTCTTATGTTTAAATTTCTTTTCATTTAAATTTTAGATATCTTTAACAAAAAGATTGTGTGTGTGTGTGTGTGTGTGTCTATACATGCATATGTAAGAGGACAACTGGGGGAAATGAGGTCATCAGGCTTGACAGCAGGTGTCTTTACCAATTAAGTCATCTCTCTGCTCCCCACCCTCTTTGTTGTTGTGTTTTTGTTTTTTTGAGACAGGAATTTTCTATATATAGTCCTGATTGTACTGGAATTCACTATGTAGACCAGGCTGCTCTCAAATTCACAGAGATCTGTCTGCTTTTTGCTCTCAAGTACTGGGATTAAAGGCGTGTGCCACCACCACACACAGCTTTGCTGGCTCTTTTAAAATTTATTTTTTTGAAAGTCTGTTCACCACAGGCTGGCCTTGAACGCACTGTGTAGCCCAGACTGGCTTTGAACTCATAATGGTCTTCCTGCTTCAGCTTCCTGAGTGATGGGATTACAGGTGTGAGGCACTCTGTGGGCTGAACATTTTCTCTTTCCAGTTTATGTTAACTTTGTTTCTGGTTAACAGGATTTACAGGGAACCAGGTTTTCCTCTACCCTCCTGTACTTGCTTCCTTCATTGTCTTTTTTTATTGTCTGAATTTAATAACAGTTTGGAGTAGTCAACCTGTAAACCTGAACTACTGTGATACAATGGTCTTGTACCCTGTAAAGATTTGTCACTTGTATCAGCTTAATAAAATACTGATTGGCCAGTAGCCAAGCAGGAAATATATGCGGGGTGGCCAGAATAGGAGAGTTCTGGGAAGAGGAAAGGCTCAGTCTGCAATTGTCACTCAGATGCAGAGGAAGCAAGATGAGAATGCCTCACTGATAAAGTTACCAAGCAACATGGCTAATACAGATAAGAATTATGGGTTAAGATGTAAGAGTTAGTTAATAAGAATCCTGAGCTAATAGGCCAACCAGTTTATAATTAATATAGGCCTCTGTGTATTTCTTTGGGATAGTTAATGTAGGCATCTGCATGTTACTTTGGTATTGAAGGGTTTCAGGACTGGGCAGGACAGAAACTTCTGTTAACACTAAACCAGTGATTTTTTTTTTTTAAATTAAAATTTAAAAGATTTATTCTATGTGTATGAGTGTTTTCCTTGCTTGTATGTATATATTGTGTGTGCCAGGTGTCAGGTCAGAAGAAGGGGTTGCATCCTTGAAGTTGGAGTGTGGCAACAAGCGCCATCACTCATTCAGTGGTCCCTCTAGCCCCTAACACTTTCTTTCATTCCATTTTATTGAGAGAAAGAAAGAGAGGAGAGAGTGTATGAGTGCGTGTATATATGTGATGTGTGACTGCAGCTGTACCCACCGCTCCGTCTCACTGGTCCCTTTCATATTTGGGAGTCTTTCTCTGGCCCACTAACCAGCTCCAAATAAATGACACAGAGACTTATTAATTACAATAGCTTAGGCTTGCTCTTGACTAGCTCTTATAACTTAACCCATTTCTGTTCATCCGTGTATTGCCACGTGACTCATGGCTTTTACCTCTTTTCCTGCATGTCTGTTCCCTCTGTGTCCACTGGCAACTCTGCCTTCTTCCCAGCATTCTCTCTGCCCTGAAAAATCCTGCCTAGCTATGGGTCATTCAGCTTTTTTTGTTTTTTTGTTTTTCAAGACAGGATTTTTAATCCTAGCTGTCCTGGAACTCACAAAGATCCACCTGCCTCTGCCTCCCGAGTGCTGGGATAAAGGTAAGCTCCACCATTGCCTGGATTTTTATTTTTTATTATTATTATCTTTTAGATTTACTTCTATAAAATATACTGTACTTGATTCTGCATTTTGACTTTTTATCCACCCATCCTTCCTTCTTTCCTTCCTCCCTCCCTCTCTCCCTCCCCTTCATTTTTAGAGTCTTACTGTGTAGCCTAGGCTGACCTCAAATTTGACATGCTCCTGTCTCAGCTCCCAGAGTGTTCACATATGTGTGCCACTGCACTCAACCAGGATATTTCTCTTTATGGTACAGTGAAACTTCTGCTGCCTTTTAGTGTGTTTTGATGTGTGGTTATGACTTTAGTGATGCTAGTTCCCTTGTGGTGCTAAGGATGCAGCACAAGGCCTTGTGCAGCCAGGCAGGCACTGAACCATATCCAGGTCTCTGTTCTTTTTTTTGACATTTCTTCTCAGGAGTTTGGAAGACTGACTAGGGATTGGTACTGCATTGAAGGCAAACTGAACTTAGCAGAAAGATCTCTAAAACATTTTCTTAATTTGGCAGAACTTGGGTTGTTCTGATTTGTGGGCAGGTTTGATACTTGCCAAACAAAGCTTCTGTTTTGGTCTAAACGGTCTTAATTTTTCTCTGCAGATAATTCCTGTGGATAAATTAGTAAAAGGAAAATTTCAGGACAATTTTGAATTCGTTCAATGGTTCAAGAAGTTTTTTGATGCAAATTATGATGGGAAAGAGTATGACCCTGTAGCTGCCAGACAAGGTCAAGAAACGGCAGTGGCTCCTTCTCTTGTCGCCCCAGCTCTGAGTAAACCGAAGAAACCTCTCAGCTCCGGTAATGCAGGTAAAGAGAACTGTTAGCCCTGTTCCAGTAATTCCACTCATTCAACATTGGGCATAGGTACTCCACATAGAACTGTGCTGTAGCACTGAATCCGGAGAGTTGAGTAGCCATAGGCGTGCCCTCTGCTTTTGGCAGGGACATGATTCTGCATGTGGCAGATATGTGCCTGTGCTGTGCAGCTCCATGGAAACCTCTTCACTCTTGCCCCTGGTCTTCCTTCTCTGTATAGTGGAAAGTTAACACTTGCTCTGGCCTGTATGCTGTGTTACCTAAGGACTTTTTCATTGGATGTAATAGAATTTACTTCTGCTAGTTCACATAAGAGAGCTTTATTTCCATGGGAATTTAGGGCGTTTTCTAAATACCCGAGAGAGTAAGTTCCAGTTGTCTGAGGTTTAGGACTTCAAGAGTTTTCTAGATCTCTCAAGGATTCTTCTAGCCATCAGTCCGTAGGCCAGCTTTCTGTGCCTGCTTGTGGCTTCTTCCATGGAGATTAAATGGGAGAACTGTTGTGGCTTGCTTTGCTGCTAGCAGGGCCTAGGAGGGAGGGGCAAGTGGATGGTAAAGAATGTCTTGAGAATGTTTGGGCTTTGGTTTCCCAAGATGTCTTTTTAATAGTATATTCATAGAACATGTACATATGTTCTGGGCCACCACTCCCTGCTAAAGATGGAGTGTTGCTTGTTGTTGTTGTTGAGACAGGGTCTCTGGCCCAGGCTGGCCTTGAACTCACTGTGTAGCCAAGGATGACTTTGAACTTTGTTCTTCCTGCTCCATCTATTGGAGTTTTGTCTTAATAACTTTATTGAGAAAGAATTCACACACACTACATTTTTACCTTCTTAAAATGTTTAAACCTAAAAAAATTTGCAATTTATTTTTATGTGTATGGGTGCTTTGTTTGCATGTATGTCTATATTACATATGTGCCTGGTGCCCTCAGAGGTCAGAAGAGGGTGTTGAATTCCCTGGAACTGGAATTATAGATGGTTGTGAACCATTATGTGGGTGTTGGAAATTGAACCAGGTCCTCTGGAAGATATGCAAGTGCTCTTCTGAACCATCTCTCCAACTTCTTAGTGTGTGTGTATATGTATAATGTATACACGCACACGTGCATATATTCATGTATGTGTGTATGTGAAGGTGCATTTGGAGATCAAGGACAACCTTGAATATTTTTCAGGTACCATTCACCTGTTTCTTTGAGATACTTCATTGACCTGGAACTTGTTTAATAGGCTAAGCTGACTTGCCAGGGAGCCTCTCTATCACTGGGATTATAAGCATTCACTGTTACATGGGTTCTGGAAATACAACTCAGGCCTTGAGGCTTTTAAGGCAAGCATTTTAATGACTGAAAGTCAGTAAAACTTAGAAAAGCCCTCACCTTTTTTGTTTGTTAGTCTGTGTTTTGCTGTGTATTTATTTATTTATTTAGGCAGGTCTCACTATGTTGCTCTGGCTCTTCTGCCACTCATTACTAGACCAGGCTGGCCTTGAATTCACAAAGATCTGCCTGCCTCTGCTTCCCAAGTGCTGGGATTAAAGGTGTGTACCACCACCACCACCTGGCTTTACCACAGACAATTTAAGGATATTTTGATCACTCAAAAGGAAAGCTGTTTGTGCTCAATTGTTTGTGTTCATTTCCTCCAACTTTTCTCTCTTTCCTGGCTCTTAGATCTTTACTTATTTGGTTTCTATGACTTCACTTATTTTGGACATTTTTCTATAAATGAAACCATAGAATATTGTCATCTTGTGTCTGACTTCCTTTACTTAGCACAATAATTTCAATGTTCTGTAGTATTTATCAGTTTTTATTTATTTATTTTGAGACTGTCTCACTATGTAGCTCTGATTTGTTTGGAACTCACTATGTAGACCAGGCTGATCTTAAACTCACAGAGGCCTGTCTGTCTCTGCCTCCCAAAAGTTTGGATTAAAGGTGTGTGTCAGTACCCTCAGCTGGTTCTTTTTTTCTGTCTCCCCCTCTTCCCAGCCCCATCTCACACATGCTAGGGAAGCTGTGTACTTTTGAATCATATCAGTGCCCCTCCCCCCATCCACACCTTCTTTTCAAAATTTTGAGAGAGGCTCTTGCAAGGTTGCCCAGTTGGTCCTTGAACTTGTGATATTCTTGCCTTATCCCCCAACAGCCTGGCTTAGTATTTGATTGTTTTTACTGCAGCATAATCCTCCACTGTGTGGAACACCTCATTTGTCTGTTAGTCGTGGAGTTGTTGCTGGTGTTGGCTGTCTTGAGTGTACTGCTGTGAGGTTCATGTAGTTTCTGTGTAGAACACATTTTTATTTCTCTTGGTGTGTACCCAAGAGTGTATTTTGAAGCTGAATTCTTGGGCTACATTAAAGTGTTTGTAAAGCTGCCTGTTTGCACTGCCACTGGCCGCTGGCCACTGCCCACTGCCATACCATCAGCAGTGTCTTACCATTTGTTGATGGAAGACCACTTGATGGTTCCTGGCTGCCCATACTTCCGAAATAATCACACAGAAACTGTATTAATTAAATCACTGCTTGACCCATTAGCTCTAGCTTCTTATTGGCTAACTCTTACATATTAATTTAACCCATCTCCATTTATCTGTTTATTGCCATGTGGCTGTGGTTTACCAGTGGCGTCTGTTTCTGGTGGAGCTACATAGCTTCTCCCTCTGACTCCGCCTCCTTTCTCCCAGCATTCAGCTTAGTTTTCCCCACCTAGCTCCACCCAGCTCCATTCCCTTACAGCTCTGCTATAGGCCCAAAGCAGTTCCTTTATTAACCAGTGATATTCACAGCATACAGAGAGGACTCCCACATCAACCATTAGTGGTGTAGGAGGGTTCTGATTGCCCTCAGAACTGTGTACATTTCATTCCTTAGCTGTTGAGAATGGCGACTACATACGTAATCCTAGATGTAGCATATTTCAGATGACTTTTAGTAAACATTTAGTGTTCAGGATAAGCAAGTACCAAACAAAGAGTGCCGTCCAGACAAACTGCCTATGACTGGACAAAAGGCCTTGTGATTATAGATTTTTGGGGTACTGGGAAGATAGGATATTTCTAAGCCTGGCTTAATATCTGTGTTTTACAGAATAGTTACTAGATGAATTACTAAAGTGAGGAGTGTTACATTTATCGTGAAGTAGCCCATTCTTAGTTATGTAAACTTGCAGATCATTTTCTGTCACTGCTTCATTAGCCTTTTGGTTATAAACACTAAGAGATCTGTAAATCTTAGTTACGGAGGTGGTTTTTCTCTCCTGACCCCATAGACATCTAAAAGGTGAGCTCTGAAGTTACAGTGGTAAAGGCGGGCTCTACTCCTAGCCTTTGTGAGCTCCTTCCCTTACCTAACCCAGAGCAGAGTCTGAGGCAGTCAGTTAGAGAGTGCTAGTTTTCCAGGTGGAGCACAGAGTACTGCAGTACCTGCTGGGATTGTGATCTGTTCTTTATACAAGGTTTGCCTTTGATCCATGAAACTGCCTAGCTTTTGGGTTAAGGTCCATTATTGTATGTACCAGTGTGATTACACCTTTCAGCTGACAGTTGGCTGTAGCAGAGTGAAGATCTTGTTAGAGGCTCTCTCCAGCATGAAGGAGCTTGCTAAAATTGTTACTTAAGTCTACTGCCAGGATAAGAACCACTTGGTGTTGGGGGTGTTGTGCTGTTGTATTTGGGCTCTCTAGTATCAGTTCCTTCACTGACTGTCTGTGGAAAGCAGTTATTACAGACTTCTTGCTTTTTGTGTGTTTCTGTCTGTTTTTGAAATTTCTCCTAACATGGTTAGTCTTTTCTCAGCTCCGCAGAGACCCATTGCAACACAGAGAACTACTGCAGCTCCTAAGACTGGTCCAGGGATGGTGCGAAAGAATCCTGGTGTGGGTAATGGGGATGACGAAGCAGCTGAATTGGTGCAGCAGGTATGCCCTCTTGTGTTGTTGACATTGTTATTGTGGGTTCTTTGCTTCACTCATGAGGGCAGGGCTTCTCTGCTTGCCTGCAGTTGTCTTGATATATGTGAGGCTTTGGCTGCAGAGTTGGCCGTGATCCGTGGAGTAGAACAGGGTTCAGGCTTTCCTAGTACCACAGAAACCTCTGTCTGTCTGGAACTCAACTTAAAAAGAAAAGATTTATTTATTTTTATTCATGTATGTCTGTCTATGTGTCTGATATATGTATAAAGACCAGAAGAAGTCAGTGGATCCCTGGTACTGGAGTTATAGGCAGTTATGGTCCACACTGTGGGTCATTGTTAGTCCTGAACCTCGTTGGAATGCCCTTGGAGTCTCTGGGATTAAGAGAGAAAAGATAACGAAGAGTTGCTTTCTGGAGATGGAGTGGAAGTGCTAGGAAAGCCCTGTTGCTCTTCTGGTTCTGTTCTTGGCAGTTCAGTGACTGGAAGTAGATCAGAAAGATAGAATGGGGACTCTTGATCCTCTTTGTATTTTTCCTACCTTTGTTAATGCTTTTGAGTGATTATTTTGATTCAGTCATCTATTAGTCATTTGTTGCTGTAAAAACAGAATTGTGGAGAAAAAGGAGACCTCCCTAAAACTTCGGAGGAAGCAGTTACAGGAAAAAGATACAAGAACATAAAGAATGGTCAGCTGGGGCCACATGATTGGCAGGTTGGTCCTTCATTCTGCAGGAATAGACAGTTTTTTCATGATGAGCCCAAGGAGGAAATGAGACCCACTCTGCCAATATTCTAGCCTCTCTGGACTAAATACTTCATGTGTGAGGTGGGGGCTTGGGTAGGTTTTTTTTGTTGTTCACTTTTTTCTTTTGAGACAGGATCTTACTATGCAGACTATATTGGCCTTGAACTTGTGGCCATGCTGTAACCTTGCTCCCTAAATACCAAGATTACATATGTGTACCACTATGCCTGGAGGGACCTAACACTTGCTCACAGTAATTCAGATAATGGTGTTTGGTACAGACTCCATTGGGTTAAATGATAGTGGACAAAAGACAGTTCTGATGATTGTTTTTATAGTCTGGAAGGAATGGAGTAGATGCTGCAGTTTTCTTTAAAAGTTCACATGGATTAGAGCTTCTTGGCTTATGCGAGAAATAAGAAATGGATCAGAAAAGGGAGACTTCCCTGCTTTGGAGATTGGTATTTATCTTCATTGCTCTGGGAAAATTGATGGTAAACATTGGAGAGAATTTCGGAATAAGTTGCAATAGTTGAGATTGGGTAGGCTGTGGTTTTGAAGACTTGGAGCTCTGGGTAGTTGTAGGCCTCTGATGACGATGTGGGAGGTCAGGAAACTGACTTTGTATTAACCAGTTTCTTCTTTTACCCTGGAAAGTTAGGGTCAGATTCTCACACCCAGCTGGTCTGTACTTAGCACAGAAACACATTGGCCTGCTCTCTCTCTCTCTCTCTCTCTCTCTCCTGGCTTGTCCAGACCTCACCTTCTAAATGCTGGATTTATAGGTGTGAACCAATATACCTGGCTGTTGACATGAATAAGTTTTTTTAAAAAAAAGGTTAATATGAAGGACTCTATGCTTTTCTCAGGTTGCCAAAGTCCAGACCCCATTCTGTTACAGGTTCTGTCTGGTGGCCTCCCTGAAAGCATTTGTAGCCCTAGATAAATGGGAGCCATGAAGCAGATAGGCAGAGAGCAGTACTGTGTTCTGTGTCAGTTACTTTGTAGTACTTGCTCATCCTTGGTTGATATGCTGGGATCCCTTCTTAAGTCATCATGGAGATAGTTACTTAAAGTCTTTTGAGTGTCTTTTGTGTGGCCTAAATTGTCTTGGAACTAGCCATCCTCTTTCCTGACTCCTAAGTTCTGGGATTACAGCTGTGTGTCACACTCTGCCAGGATTTGTACTTAAAAAAAAAAAAAAAAATCACGTGGATATGTGTTGTCAAATCCGCTTATAGTCCCACACCAGAGATGTGTGTGCCTGTGTGAGTCTGTTCACCACCTGCATGCAGGAACTCCTGGAGGCCGGAAGTGCTACATACTATTCCCTGGAATTGGAGTTACAGGTTGTTGTGAGCTACCACATTGGTTCTGGGAACTAAGCCTATGTCCTTTGTAAGAGCAGTACTAGCCAGTGACCCATCTCTTGAGCCACGAAATTTGTTATTATTGGAGAACGTGATGTGGACCAAACTGGCCTTGAACTCAGAGATCCAATTGCCTCTACATCCTGAGTGCTGGAGTTAAAGGTATGTGTCACCATGCCTGGCAAGATTTATTTCTTAATTTATTTTCTCAGTAGCTTATTTGTGGAAACCAAAGCCCTCTAGTGGGACTTACAAGGGACTTACTTACTTAGGGCCACCTAATCTTTTGAACGATATATGCAGCTAGTCTTGGACTAAATTGACCATTTCCTGGTAAGGACGTAGTGATGATTGTTGGTCATCTTGCTAAGCTGGATTGTGGGTTCTACTCCCATCTCAGTCAGCCTTAACTTTTCCATTTTTGATTCCATCTCAGTGAAAAGCTTTCTAATAATTTAAGGTATAGTTTTTCCTCCCTCCCAACGTCTCTCCCTCCCTCCCTTTCTCTCTCTCTCTTTTGAGACAGGGTTTATATATGTAGCCCTGGCTGTTCTAGAACTCACTGTGTGGACTAGGCTGGTGTTATTCACAAAGATCACCCTGCCTCTGCTTCTACTAGGCTGGTGTTATTCACAAAGATCACCCTGCCTCTGCTTCCTGAATGCTGGTATTCAAGGCATATGCCACCATGCCTAGCTTTAAGGTATAGTCTTATAGTCTTCCCTTTCTTGAGTTCAAGATTGCTTTAACTAGTATATATTATATATCTGAGACTGAAGAAAATTGACATTAAACTGAACTGGATTTTTGCTTATGTTTTATTTTGATCAAAGGACACATCATTTTTGGGTTTGACATTTTATTAGTACATCAATGCTTACTGTTTTCAATATCTTTTACAGGTCAAAGTTTTGAAGCTTACTGTTGAAGACTTGGAGAAAGAGAGAGACTTCTACTTCGGAAAGCTAAGAAACATTGAATTGATTTGCCAGGAGAATGAGGGGGAAAATGACCCTGTACTGCAGAGGATTGTAGATATTCTTTATGCCACAGATGTACGTGTTTACCTGGAGATATTTTCTTTCTATCCTGTCAACTAAGAAAAAATTTAACATTGTTGATTTTAGCTCACTTTCTTCTGGTAACTGTTCCAGGGTAGGGTTCACCAGCAAATTTTATCTTTGGTTTTCTCCAAGTCAACCAAAGAGCATCTTGCCTAGTAGCTAGCTTCTTGACGTCCCTATGTCTTTGCTTAAGGAAGCAATAGACTACAAAAGTGGCTGGCTTGTCCACTTCCGTAGTTTATTGACCATCCCATCCTTGCAGCTTGACCACTCCATCTGGATGTGTTGTTGTTGGCCATTATCAGGACCCCAGGCATGTCCTTGGTCCTTGATGTTTGCACTCATAATTGCCAGGGTATGCCTTTGCTCTTCCCTCCCAGGAGCTTGCCTGACTCCCTGTGTGATTTTCTTTGGATCCATCTTTATTACATAGCCTTTAATCATGACATATTCATTCATTAGAGAAGACCGCTTTTCTTCCTCCTGGATTTAGGATATGATACCTGGCCATGCCTACTGTTTAACAGTATTTGTAATTGCGCATACCTCACAAGGTCTGTGTAATACTATGCAAATTAACTAGTAGTTTTCTAAACATACTGTTGGAATTTTGAAGGATTAAGACAGATGACTGAAAAGCTGCTAATTTGTCCAATAAATCGTTAACGTTTGCATCATGTTCAGTAATGAAATATGATGAAGATAGATGAATAAGTCTTTGGTTTTTTAGTGAAAGTACATCTTAACTACTTTAAGCTATAGAGATTTAGTTAAAAAGAAAAGTCAAGGTGTGTTTTTATGATAGAGCAGTGTGGCCATTCTGTACTGTAATTAAACAGTCCTCCTGCCTCAGCCTCTTGAAGTGCTAGAATTACAGGTGTAAGCTACCACACCCAGTTAGGATACTGAACTTGATAGTCATCTTCAGGTTTTTTGTTTTTGATCAAATCAAGGGTTTCATAACAGTGACTTGAACTCACTGTGTAGCTAAGGATGACCTTTGACTCCTGTTTATGTGTCCTGAATTTTGAGATGTGCCTGCTGTTCTGCCTACTTAAATGTCTTTGAATTTGCTTTTGTTTTGTTATGCAACTCGGGATTGAATCCACTTTTGTCTTGTGTAGAGTTTAAGTGCTCTGTCACTGGAGCTCTGACAGGAATTTTTTGAGGCAGGGTCTCATTCCCTATAGTAGTGAACTTGGAGTTAAAGACTTCTGAGGGAATGCACATTTTAAAGATAGGTTTAGACACATAAATATTCATTATCCTAATGCTTTGAGGATGAATTTGTGTGTAGTTTTTGGCATTAGGAAATGGTGCTATTGTTGGGTGTAGTAGACACATTTAAACGTAGAACTCAGGAGGCAAAGGTAGAACAATTTGAATTTGAAGCCAGCTTGGTCTATATTTAAGCAAGCTCCAGGCTAGGCAAGGCTACATAGGGAGACCTTATATCAAAAATCAAAACAAAAAAATGATGCCATTGTCTAAAAAATATAATAGTTTATATTATAAATTATTATAAATTATATATACCTGGTTTATGTGTTTAAGTGCCAGCTGTGTGGGAGACAGGAAGAACTACCTACATGGAGAGGCTTAAATTGTGAGGTCAGTGAGTAGGAGGAAGAACTGGCATTAAGTATTGAGTAACAGCTTTCCCCAACTTTCATTTCCCATTTCAGGAAGGCTTTGTGATACCTGATGAAGGGGGCCCACAGGAAGAACAAGAAGAGTATTAAGCAGCCTGGACCAGCAGAACAACATCCGAATTCTTCACTCCAAATCATGTGCTTAACTGTTAAATACACCCTTTTGTTATTCTTAGAGAATTCACTGGTTTCTTTTCATAAGCAAAAAGTACCTCTTCTTCAAAGTGCACTTTGCAGAAGTCTCTTTCCGATGAGTTTGAGTTAGGAGCTGTTGCCTTGTAGCAGAGCAGTATTAACATCTAGTTGGTTCACTAGGGGACAGAGAGGCCAACCATGGGGCTCTTCATGTGGATGCTGGTCACACTGACTGATGGAGAAGAGGGTTTTGTAATACATTGAAGTATTACAAATACTCAGAGAAATGTAAAGACTGATATGAATTTTAAGTGAAATTCTGGCAGAGAACGTTTTAATAAATAATGCCTTAAGAGTATTTAAAATATTCTTCCATATTTCAAAATATAAAATATAACATGACAGGAGATTTTGTGTGTCCTATGTTGTGTCTGGGAAGGAAGGGCCAGACTTTAGACCCTTTGGAACCTGCTGACACAGGCCTTTCCAGACTACATCTCATAGATGTAGTCTTTGGCCCAGAAGGAAAGTTTGAAAAGTTGTTCTGTAAAGCCATTAGGTGTCATTGACCAGTTGCATCCCTACTATAAAATAAACAAGCAACATGGTAGCTTGGATGAATAGAGGGTGTCTCAGCCCTGCAGTGTCTGAGACAGAGCTCAGTTTTTGCTGAGCTTTCCTCTGAGGATTTTTCAAACAGTCCCCCAAGTTCCTGTGTGTTGTGATTCTGGGACTTGCCCATATCTCTGGGATTTGAATGGGCGCTGAGTCCCATTGTACTGTCTTTTAAGTTTACATTTAACACGTTCTCTTCTCTGCTCCCCTTGACCTGTGGGGATGCCTCTGGCTCCTTAAGTTTGCTGCTGAGCATTGTAAATACAGCAGGCTGGTGATCTTGCGCTGCAAGTTCTTTCTGGACCTCTGGCAAAGGAGTGATCAGTGAAGGCCAATGTCACCTTGGGCTCTGTGAGGCTGGGGTGTTCGTGTCTGCTGTCCACAGCTCTCCGTTGTCACACAAATACTTTGCCAGTGCACTAATCTCTTTGGAGATAAAATTCTCTAGTGTGTTACTAAATGTTAAAATGTTTTTTTTTTTTAGAATATACAGTACCATGACTGAAATATTAATATTTAAAATACTTTCATTCCTTAATTCTCCCTCATTTGCTTTGCCCATGACCTATTCAGTTCGTTTGGCAGAATTCTGCAAAATGTATGTTACCCACTACTGAGGTTGTTCAGCCCCTGATGTGTTTGTGTTGGTTTGTTTCTGGTGGTAGCTTGTCTTATGCTGTGTGTAGAAAACAGGTATTTTATGACAGATTGTTATGTAGTGCATGCTCTGTGTGGAATTCAGAGGAAAATCCAGATTTAGTGATTAACAATGCCAAAAAAAAAAAAAAGTAACTAGCCATTGTTCAGATGACAGTGGTGCTATTTCTCCTTTGTGGCCTTTTAGACTTCTGTTGCCCCCAAATTCCATTTTATTGGGAACCCATTTTTCCACCTGGTCTTTCTTGACAGGGTTTTTTTCTACTTTAACAGTTTCTAAATAAAATTCTGTATTTCAAGAGTGTCCTGTCTTCTGAAATGTGTTTTGCCTTGGGTGTAAGCTTTTAATTCTAAGGGTCAGGGTCTTCAGCTGATTTTAGACAGAAGGCTGAGAAGTGATTCCTGCTTTTTTTTGCTTTTTTTTTTTTTAACTTTTTTTAAATATATATTTTGATCATAGTCACTCCTCACTCCTGCTGACTCCTCTCAGATCTATCTCTACCTCTCCAGATTCCTGCTTTCTTAAATAGAACTGATTTTTTCAAATCCCTTACTTTTTTCAAGCCAATCAGTGTATCTTTCCTCTTCCTTCCTTTCGTCCCCCCTCCCCCCTTTATGAGACAGGGCTTTACTGTTACTGTCCTGATTGACCTCGGACTTACAGTAGTCCTCCTGCTTCAGCTTCAGCTTCTTTTATGTACCGCCATGCCTGGCTTAAAATGTGTATTTTCTCTCTCCTTTGATTTCCTTCCCTCTCTCTCCTTTTCTCTCTCTCTGTCCCTCTCTCTTTTATTCACATTTCATTCCTCGGTCCCCTGCTGTTTTAAATTCCTGCTACCCTGAAGTTTTCCCCACAGAAGCATAGAGCTTGCCCTGGTTGCGTTCTTCAGAAGTGCAGCTGGGCAGTGTTTGACAGATGGTTGGAGATAACTGTTTAGTTTCTCTGAAAATTGGTTTTCAAAGACAGCACAGACTCAAACTAGAAAATAAAGTTGTTGCCTTTTTCCTGTTTTGTAAAGTCCTACACCTTTAAAAATGAGTTTAAAAGGTTATCTGCCCCTGTTTTTATCTTGAAATAATGTTATATAGAGGGAAGGTAAATTCATCTGATCTTGAGAGTACCTATAGTAATGGCTGCTCTGAAAGTGGAACTTGATGATTTTCATAAAGTTTGTACTCCGTTGTGCCATGTTTTACTCTTGGCTTTTGGGGGCCCACCACTCAGCTCCCAAATAAATCACACACAGAGATTTATTCTTAGGAATGCCTGGCTTTGACTTGTTTCTAGCCAGCTTTCTTAAAGTATCCCGACTACCTTTTGCCTCTGGACTTTTATCTTTCTCTTATTTCCGTATACCTTTCTTCTTTCTCCGTGGCTTGCTGTGTAGCTGGCTGGCTCGCCTCTGATGTCCCCCTGTCCTTATTCTCTTGCTCTTCTTCCTCGTTTCTCCATTTATTTATTTATTTATTTATTTATTTATTTATTTATTTATTTATTTATTTATTTATTTATTTATTTATTTATTTATTGTCTGCCTGCCAGCCCCACCTGTCCTTGCTCCTTCCTTGCTAGTGACTGTTGAGCTCTTTATTAGACCATCAGGAGGTCTTTTAGACAGGCAGAGAGTCACAGCTTCACAGAGGTAAACAAATGCAGCATAAACAAAAGCAACACACCTTAAAATCATATTCCCCAACAATACTCACTGCTTTCCCTGGAAGCTAATGGCATGATCTATCCAGGAAACAAACCGAGTTTGGGGAAGAATTTGGCACCAACTGCATTCATTGTCTCTGAGAAGACACCTGCAGGGATATATGGTGGGTGCTGTCAGCTGAGAAGTTACTAGGTAAGTCAAGTGGAGACTATTCATTGACCTGACTGAGCCCTGGAAAACCTCAGTGTGACTAATTCATGTTAGGGCAGTGGTGCAGTGAGTTTGAATATGCTGCTTGGCAAGGTCTATGGTGATAGAGGAATGGGGTACTGAACACCCTCATGATTAAGTTGATTGCTTCCCAGTCTCTTGGGAGCTGGTTGGTGTAGAATATTTGAAACATTGGAAATGCCCTCAGGTGGCCTACATGTGGGACCTGCCTAGAGCTGTGTCAGGTTTTCATGTTTCAGCGAGAACATTAGATGTGAGGGTTCTAACCCACCTTCTTTTTCTTGCCTGTAAATCAAGGGCACTGATGTTGGCAGGAGGGCCTCCCATGCTGCCTGTTTGTTGGGACCAGAGGGACCTAACAGGCAAGTGCAGGAGCTGCAGGGTTGGAAAGCTCTTCAGAGATGTTATTTCATGGTCAGAAGTTGTTTATAGATTAGAAAAATTCTCGTACCCTGAGAGTTCAGGACATGGCTTTGGGTTATTTTAGAAAGTGGGTGCTGAGTTCTCTTAGTGGTTCTTTCTCAGCTTGGTGGTGGTGATGTCAAGCTCCTTGTTTTCAGGCCTGTCTTCATCCTGTTTTCCCCTGCACGTTTCATGTAAATGAGGAATTGGCGACCTTCCATGATTCCAGGGTTGTTCTCTAGGATGTAAGGTGAGGACAGACAGCAGCTTTTTTTTTTTTTAAATTTTATTGAGCTGTATCATTTTTCTCTGTTATCCTCCTTTTTTCTCCCCTCCCCTTCAACCCTCTCCCATGGTCCCCATGATCCCAATTTACTTATGAGATCTTGGCTTTTTCTACTTCCCATATAGATTAGTTCCATGTATATCTCTCTTAGGGTCCTATTGTTGTCTGGGTTCTCTGGGATTGTGATTTGTGGGACAGTAGCTTTCTTTTGCTATAAGCATGGAATTCCTTGGGGAAGCTTTCCTTTAAAGTCTTTGCTGGAAGGTTAGTGTGAAGAGCTCATTAGGTGGTTTTCCCATAACTCATGGTTTGCCTTAGTTCACAGATCAGGCCAAGGGCTCTAAGCCTGACCAGCCTGGCCAGATTAGTTTGCCAGTGTGTGCATTACTCAGATCTTACTGTAGGTAGCAGGAAGAGTGAAAGGGACTGCTTTCAACCAAACTAAACCTTCGCTTGTGATCAGTCCGAGAGTCACTGGTTATTTTCTCTCCTGTCACTTGCTGTAAGTGATATGCTTTTGAATTTTTACACTTTTTATGTCGTTGGTTGTTTTTACTCTTTTGACCCAGCTCTCAGACAAATACAGAGTTTTATTCTTTTTTATAAATGCTCTGCCCTAGCTTGGCTTATTTCTTGCCAGCTTTCCTTAACTTAAATTATCCCCATCTACCTTTTGCCTCTGGGCTTTTTCCTTCTCTTGCTTCTGTAATCTTTCACTCTTACTCCTTGGCTGGCTATGTGACTAGGTGGCTGGCCCCTTGTGTTCTCTCCTTGTTCTTGCTCCTTGATCTTTCCTTTCTCCTGCCTTGCCTATTGACCGTATAACTCTTTATTAGACCATTAGGTGTTTTAGACAGGCAAAGTAACACAGCTTCACAGAGTTAAACAAATGCAACATATCTTTGCATCATTAAAACAAATGTTCCACAGCATAAACAAATGTAACATATCTTAAATTAATATTCCACAATATCTATAAAATTTCAAAATTGAACAAGATGATATTTATGGGTCTTCATTATGCTTATGGCTTCTTTTCATAATGTCTGAATCCTGTTATAATTAGGTGTGCAGAATTTTCTCAAAGATGAGGAGGGGTTCGGTGCTTTCACTGAACTGACCGCAGTGAGAACCCTCAACCTATATGGCTTTAGCCAGGTTGCTGCCTAGTTGCAGTTGTGAATGTCAATCTTTTCCCTCCTTGTTGTTTAGGGGCTTTCTGTTGACACTGTTGTCTGGCAGCTTCATTAATTTGGTTGTCTAGGTTAGTGGGTCTAGCCTTAGAGTCAGTTCCATTTCTAGTCTCCTTTATCCAGAACTTTAAATCTTTTTGTTGTTTTGAGGCGGGGTCTCATGTGTTCCAGACAGGCCTTGAATCCACTGTGTAGCCTGTGGTGACTTTGAACTTGGATCCTCTACCTCCTTATGCTGGGATTGCAGGCGTGTACTGCCATGACCAGTATATGCAGGATCAAATCCAGGGCTTCCTGCATGCTAGGCAAACATTCCACCAACCAAACTGCATATTTCGCCTCATTTAGTGCTGTTTCATTTTCAAAGTTTAAACTACTCTTGAGGATGGTAACCTCTGTGTTCATTTTACAGGCAGGCATAGATCCATGGTTTGTGTCACCTTACACCTCAGTAATTTTATTTTATTCTTAATAGGATCTCACTATGTTGCTGGCCCTGGCTGTCCTGGAACTTGCTATGTAGACCAGGCTGGCCTTGAGCTCTCAGAGATTCCCTTGCCTCTGTCTTCCAAGTGCTGGGATTATAGGTGTGCACCACCATGTCTGGCTTGCATATTAAAAAACTTGTCTTATTACATATGGCTGAAAGATTGAGTTTTGACACTTTGGAATCCACATTGAGGGGAGAGCATTGGTGTTGCCTAATGTGAGTGAGGAAGGGCCTCAGAGAGACAAAGACTCTGAGGGCCTGTGTCTGCTGTGGTTCTATGGTTGTGCCTGCCTAAGGGCTCTATTGCAGCCCTTTCTGCGATCTGCATGTCCTTGAATAGATTGTAGTTTCAAGGAGATTCTCTAGGTTGTAATGCTGTAATTCCTCTCAAGTCGAACTTGAACTGTTCCTGAATCATTGTGCTGAGATTTATCTAGATTTCCCTTCTAAATGCCTTCCCACATTTTAAAAACTTGAATTATTGATTGTATTTTGACTCTTTTGAACTTTACCGTAAAGAAAGAAATTCACTGTAACCCAGTCCATGTCTTTCCCACTCCATTTTTCTTGCAAAGAAGGGGGAAAATTATCTCCCAGCATATTTTAGCTATATAAATACTGATAGATTAGTCATTGAAAATAGGATCTGTAAAACACAACAAAAACAAAACACTATTTCATTTGGCACATGTGTGTCATTGGAAAAATGTAGAAACTCACAAGAATCAGCTTTCTATAGGGACAAAATCAAAAACCAATGGAAAACATCAACCTTGTGTGTTTTTACTGTGAAAATCTCTAGTTTCAGGCCAATGAGTAAGCTCAGCAGGTTAAGATGTGTGTCGTACAAAACTGACAACCTAAGTTCAAGCCCAGGAGCCCACGGTGGAGGGGAAGAACCAACTACTGAAAGTTATCCTCTATCTTCCACCTGTATTCCCACCCCACTCCACTCCTCCCCCTCCCCCAAATGCAGGTCACACAGTTCTTATTTTATGTGAGTAGGTGTTTTGCTTGCATATATGTCTGCGCACTGTGTGCATGTTGTGTCCAAGGAGATGGAATAGAATAGGACATGGGATTCCTTGAGATTGGAATTAAGAGACATTTATGAGCAATCATGTGGGTGCTGGGGATCAAACTTGGACCGTCTGGAAGAGCAATTAGTGCTCTTAACCACTGATTCATCTCTCCTACCCCCCCTTAATAAATAAAAATAAAAATTTTTAGTTTCTTTATATCTAGCCAAGATTTTTGTGCTTTTTTTCCTATAGCTTATTCATCTACTTGACCTTTCCTATTCGTCAGTGTGACCTTTGTCCTGTTAGGGTGAAATAGGTCAAATTACTTTTGGTGTGTTGATGTTCTCTGTTTAGGCCCAGGGAGGAAGTTTTGACTGGTGATGGTGTCTTGGTAGTTTGGTACTATCCAGCTCTTTACAGTCAAATTTAGAGATCTGGAATCCAGGTCCTACCGTGATTCTTCTCACTCAAGAGACCTTTCACCAGCTGGCTCTGGCTTTTATGCCATGATGAAGATAGGTGAAGATATCAAGTCCAGGTTGTCCCCTGTCTTGTATGTAGTGGTCTTGTTGCCTGCCTCTTCTTAAATAATTGGGTCTGATGCAGAAGTGGGGAGTCAGAGCTTTATTCTCTGAACTGGGGGAACCAGTGGCCTTTTGTTTTGGTGAACCTGCTTTACCATAGGACTCCCTGGCATTTCCCATGGTTCTCTTGAGAGGGAAGCTTTCTGAACCAGTGCTTGTCCTATGGATTGCTTTATATTCATATTTGTCTGGCTCTTGGTGCTGTTATTGCCCTTCGTGAGTCAGTTTTGTCAATAAAAGGTCTCAAACTGGGTACAAATGGCTGTTTTGGTTTATGGATTAGATCCTGATTTTCCCTTCATGTTCTTTGTGTGGAATTTCATCAGTTCTCTGCTTATAAATTTGTCCACCTGACTCTGCAATCAGGTAGAAGCCTTCTCTACCTCAGACTCGGTTCTCTGCCAAGAGGTTATAAAGGAAGTGAGTGTTGAAAACTGTTTAGCTACCTGCCATCCGTCAAGTTTAGCTGTGGAGATCAAATTGGCTCAGGGTGAATGTCCTCTGAAAATTGGACACCTTGGCCTTAAGGGTCATTTGGTTGACTCCAGGGGCTGAATGGGAACCAGAAGCATCTTTTTAATTCTGGGACAAATATCCTTATCTTAGAGTCATCTGCCCTATAACTGCATGCCAGCCAATTGCAGTATATCATGTCAGTTACTCCCTTCCTGTGCTATCATCTCCCTACTTCTGGTTCTGTACCTTCCTTTCTCTCCCCTCTGCAGTCTGTTCTGAACAGAACTCTTGGGTGTGTTAAAAGCAGTGGGTGTGACTTGGGATCTTACTTGCTCTTGGATTCTAAATATAAGTTGAATTGCCTGTTTTCTCCTTCCCTCTGGACTTCAAGTTCCTCTCAGTTCCACCTCTATTTCTTCTTTGTTCTTTTCTCTTTGGTTCTGTGGATGAACTTCAAAGCATCATGCATGATAGGCAACGTGCTCTCCACTGAGCTATGCCTACAACCCTTGTCCATTTCGAGTGGTCTCTGTAGCCATTAAACAATACCTTTAATCTCACTTGGTGCTTTGCCTTGGTTCATGACCACAGGTTTATGCCCTCTCTTCTAATTAAAGACATACCTCTTTTTTTCTAACAAAATAAAATATAATAAGTTAAAACAAACCATCATGTCAAAGTTGGACAAATCAAGCTAACAGAAAAATAAAAGAGCCCCAAGAGCAGGCACAAGAACCAGAGACCTAATTGTTCATGCAATTAGGAGTCAGTCTCATAAAAGTACTAACTAAACTGAGGGTTATAGTATATATACAGGGGACCTGGTGTAGACCGCTGTAGGCCCTGTGCTTGCTGCTTTAGTCTGAGTTCATAAAGAGCTCTGCTCAGTTGTTTTCGAGCACCTTGTGTTGGTGTCCTTCATCTCTTCTATCTCCCCTACTCCTGCCTACTCTTCTGCAGGGTTCCCTGAGCTCTGAGAGGCGGGATTTGATGGAGACATCTCATTTAGAGCTGTGCGTTCCAAGGTCTCTGTAATGTCTGGCTTTAGGTTTTAGTGTTGTGTCCATCTACTGCAGGAGGAAGAAGCCTCTCTGATGATGGCTGAATAAGGTATCAGTCTATGAATATAGCAGCATATCTTTAGGAGTCATTCCATACTGACCCTCAGATGCCCTTCAATTCTAGCTGTCTCTCCCCTCATTCCCATCTCCCCTCTCCCGTCCTATCTAATCATCCCATTCTCACCCCCCTTCCATTCCACCCATAAAATCTATTTCCCCTCCCGGGGAGATTGATGTGTCCCCCCTGGTCCCCTCCTCCTATGCCTGTGCTCTCTGGTCTATGGGTTATAGCTTGGTTATAATTTATCTAATGGCTAATTTCCAAATATAATTGAATACATACCATATTTATCTTTCTGGCTCTAGGTTACCTCACTCAGGATGATTTTTTTCTAGTTCTATTTATTCATTTTACTGCATATTTCATGATGTCATTTTTTTAACAGCTGAGTAATACTCTATTGTGTAAATGCACCATATTTTCATTGTCCGTTCTTCTGTTGAGGGACATCTAGGTCATTTCTAATTTCTGGCTGTTATGAATAGGGCAGCAGTCAATATGGTTGAGGAAGTGTCCATCCTTTGGGAATGTGCCCAAGAGTAATATAGCTAGTCCTTGAAGGATGACCTTGAGCTTATTATCTTGCTGCCTCTTTACCTCTTGAATGCTGAGATTACAGACATCACAGTCAATGTTCTCTTGCTGTGAAGAGACACCATGACCAAGGTAGCTTATAAGAGAAAGAATTTAGTTGGGGGCTTGCTTATAGTTTTAGGGTTAGTCCATTTCCTTATGGCAGGAAGCCTGGTGCTGGAGCAGTAGCTAAGAGCCTACATCTTTTTGTTGTCTCCTTGCATTTTAATTTTTGAAAATCCATTGTAAATAATAGTAATAGGTTTAAACACCACAGAGCAGAACAATTTAAGAGCCCACATCTTATCCATAAGTTGTTGAAGGGAGGGAGAGGAAGAGAGAGGGCTTGGGGCTTGGTGTGATAGTTTTGAAACCTCAAAGCTCACCCCCAGTGACACACCTCTTCTAACAAGGCCACACCTCTTAATCCTTCCTAAACAGTCTACCAACTAGGAACCAGATATTGAAATATATGAGCCTATGGGGGCCATTCTCACTCAAACCTATTGGTTTCATATGTGCTAGGTAAGTACCAAGTTCCATTTCTATTCCCTAGAGATTAGCTAAGACTTTAGGATGATTCACAGCTTAATATTTACAAGCATACACACACTTGCCAGCTTCATGCAAGTATGACAATTCATCTGCTTTTGAATGCAGACTTTTTGTAGAACTTTTGTTTCTCGATAGTCTCCAGTCCCTGTTAGCCTTTGACTCCTGGGAATCCAAACCTTAGCTTGGGAGTATGCCCCTGTCCCTAAAAGGGGTCCAAACTTTGTCTCCATTCTGACAAGGTCCCCTTGTCTGGGGAGAAAGTCTTCTATTCATCACCCCTCTCCCCATACTCATAATTTATATAATATTCTGTTAAATTTAGGCAGAAAGGACCTGCCTTGGGCCCAGAACCTTGGGGGAATCCTGCTTTGTCTCATCGCTGGCTGTGTCCTTGACTAGGTGAGGATTCCAGAAGCTAAGGAGTCAACCACCATTCCATTTTTCTGAACACTAGGACTCAATACCAACCACCCTGCCCATGCCATGTAAATCCTAAAGATTGCTGTCTTTTTTCTTTCAAATAAAAAATTAGATGGTGGTGTGATGGTGCATATAGTCCCAGCACCTTGGAGGTAGAGGCAAGAGGATCAGGAGTTCAAGTCATATATATTGCCACCATTGGCCACATAGGGAGTTCAAAGCCTGGGTTACACGAGACCGTTTCTTAAAAATCTAAAACCAAGTAAACCAAAAGCCTAGATCTAATTGGTCTACTTCTGTTACTGGTGGAGCTCCAGAAGGCACCTTCCAAATGTAGAAACAGGATGGACAGTCCTCATCCATGAGCTGTGACTGGTGGACTTCAGTGTGTACATCGCAGCGGGCATTTTGACTTCACAGAGAAGATGAGCAAGTGGAAGTAGAAATTGAAGCCCAGCCAGCTCTTGGCCACAGAACAGGAAAAGGTTGGAACTGAGAAGGCAGGCCACTGAAGCCTTGGGTGAGTCTGGCAACCTGCTGTTGGGAGTGACGAGCCACACGGAGCCCAGCAAGTGCCAATACTCGAGATCTCTGGCCAACCAAACAGGCTCAAAAATAAGGGCTCTGTCAAGACCTGGAAAACTACCTCGGCTCCAGGGAGAAGACTAAGGGGCAACCCCCCCCTCCCCCAAATTGGAGGCGTTAGAAGAAACCATCTCGCTGGAGTCTTGGGCTAAGGGGCAGGAGAGACCCATCTAGTGATGCCTACCCCTGGCCCCGCCTCCCACAGCCCCGCCCCTTCCACCTACTGCCACCCACCAGCTGCAGTGCTCCACTGCAGGTCGCTGGCCGCGTGGGGAGTGAGCAGTTTTCCTCCAACCTCAATCCCAGCGCCTTTCCTACCCACGCGCACATTTGCCTGCCTTCCCAGAGGGTTAACGTCCTGTCCCACATAGCCCCAGCCCGTGCTTCCTGATCTCCTCCTCCCTTGGGAGACATTGTTCTCTGGGCTTCCTGATCTGGGCCCCCATTTGCTACTGCTCTGCTCTACCCCCTTCTCGCAGAGCAGAGTAGCTTGGGAGTGCACCCCTGTCCCTAAAAGAGGTCTAATAAACCCCATCTCCATTCTGACAAGGTCCTTTGTCTGAACTGGCAGCAGCAGAGATGGCTAGTGCAGATAATTCTTAGACCCCAGGATGTCCCCCCCCCCCCCCCCCCCCGCCAAACTGTCACCAGCTGGAGCTCTCAGCCACTTCTGCCCCACCATACCTTAAACTAAGTTGGACAAGTGCCTTGGGGTACAGGAAGCAGGACAGGGATTGGGGCCCTTCTGCCTTGCCTTCTCCCGGGCTCTGGAACCTAGTGCAGTGAAAGGTGCAGACAGACATTACCCATTACCAGGTGAGGCCCTATTTCCAGCGACAGCTGCCCAGGGCATGCTGGGGCACTCACTTGCCCACCCCCACTTCCTGCTGTGCTGTTTTCCTTCATCCAGTGGGACACTCTTAGCTAGGGGCTAGCCTTGCTCCTTTTCTTTCACCTCCCCAAATTTGTGTCCTGTTTCCCCCATCCCCCTTTGCTCACAAACTACTTCTGGGCAGTTGTGTTGTTTTTCCTTCAGGTTCATGCTTAGACCCCAACCACTGCTACTGCTGCCAGCACCAAATATTCATCCACAACCATCTGGTTCTGTCAGCCTTCGCCTCCCCAAGGTACTTGTGGGGAAGGGGGCTTTATGCAGTGGGAGGGAGGGCCGATGTTGATGACCAAGGGTGTAGGGACTACCTTATCCCTAGCTGTTTGTCCCAGACTGAAAAAAAAAATTGTTTTTTCTCTCTCTCCCTATCTGTGTGTGTGTTAGAGGAATGCATGTCTAACATGTACCTCATTTCCACTATCTCATCTGCCAAAGATAACTGCCACTGAACTTAAGGCCTTTTTTATTTTTAAAAAAATTATTTTTATTTTATGTGTATGAGTGTTTTATTTGCATGTCTGTCTGTTCACCACGTGTGCAGTGTCCAAGGAGGTCAGAAGAGGGCTTTAGATCCTTTAGAACTGTAGCTGTAGACAGTTGTGAGTTGCCATGCCATGCTGGGTGCTAGGAATTGAACCCAGGTCTTCTGCAGGAGCAGTCAGTGCTTTTAGGTTTTTTTTTCTTTTAATGCATTTGCCAACAACATTCATATATTTAAAAGAACTGTACTCATAAATAAATATGCTTTTACAGGTCCCCCCTCCCCCCAGTAACACATCCTAGTTGTCATTTGTGGTTTTTTTTCTGGTCCCTAAATGTTCTAAGCTTATCAGTCCCCCAATTTCCAGATATTTGAGTTTATTTCTAGCTGAGTAGTCATCATGACTTACTTCATGCCCCCTTCCCTCCCTGCTCCTTTTTCTGGAGAAGCTTCTGCCATTTTTCTTAATTACCCTGGTTCTTGGCTTCTAGCCCTACCCCTTGGCTCTTCCCTTTTCCTGGTCCTTCCTTGTTGGTTGTCAAGAAACCACTGGAGAGGACTTGCTTTCTTCAGCGCTCCTCCCCATCACCTTCCTTTTTGTGCTGAGAGCCTTCACCGCTGCCCTTCATCCTGGGAATTCAGCCTTCTAAGCCAGACACTTATGAGCTTGCATTCTCCTTGCTTTTCTCCTCACCGTGTTCTCTCCACTCTTCCTGATGCCTCCTAGGAATTCTATGGCCATTTGGTCAGTCGCCTGGGTATGGCAGTCTCTTCTCTTTCCTAGCTGGCTATCTTCTCTCTGAGAATGCCCCCCCCACTCTCATCAGGGCTGGGGACCCTGCTGGTCTGGTACCCCAATATCTTATCATAGCACTAAACTCTCATTAGAAACGTGCTGGATGAGGAAGAATGCACCCTCTCCATGTGCTCTCACCAGATGTCACTGGAGAAGGTCCTGTCCCCAAGCTCCCTGGAAGGTTTTGGAGGGTTATGTACTTGAAGGCCGTGTCTTTGACTTTAGATGTGTGTCTACCTCTGGATCTTCTTCTTCTTGTTGAATGGCTTTTGGGACTGGCACACGGCTGGCTAAGCCCCTCCAAATTCTACAGATCCTAGATTTTAGCTAGGAGTAAAGTAACCTGAGAAACTTCATGGTTTCAGTGGGTCAGCCCCTTTCCATCAATTCAGGAAGGCTCCACTGTAAACTTAGGGAAGGTATCCATGGGAAAGGGGATGCTTGTGGACAAGGGCCAGTCATCATCTCCTTGGACCTTTCCCTCTTCCTGTAGAGCTAGGACTAGGTCATTCCTGCAGACTTGTTTTAAAGAAACTGTGATTACCCATTTTAGGTCAAGACTAATGTCTTCTGAGAAGTTAGGAGAGAACCCTCAACCTCAAAAGGTAAGAAAGCAACAAAGGGAGAGGGCATTTGGAAGCCACACAGGTAAGAAAGCAACAAAGGGAGAGGGCATTTGGAAGCCACACAAAGTGTCACTTGCCAGAATATAAATTCACTGGCTTCCAAAATGTCACCAGCATACAAATCTACTAGCTTCTGCACCAGGCTTGCAAATGTAGATATTTTTGGGCCAAGCAGTCACTTAGATGTGCCTAACAAATAGGCTTCTCTTCCCTCTTTCCTTTCCTCCCTACTCCCACATTGAGGACTGAGCCCAGGGCTTCAAGTAAGCTAGGCAATTGTAACATTGACCTATATCCTTAACCCTACTGTTTTGTTTTGGAGGTAGTGTCTCAATATGTATCTCTGACTGGCCTGGAACTCACTGTGTAGACCAGGCTGGCCTCAAACTCACAGAGGTCTGCCCGCCTCTGCCCTCAGAGCGCTGGGATTAAAGGTACACACATCCACACCAAGCTCTACTTTTAAAATTTTTTATTTACTTATTATTATCATTATTATTTGAGACAGGGCTCCTTTATGAAGCCTGCTGGCCTCATATGTGTGGTAGTCCTGCCTCAGAGTGACACATGCTGTTTGGGGCTGCAGGTATGTGCTTTCATAGTCACATGTTTAGCTTGGCTTCTTTGAGAGCACAACACGGGTGAAACATCACGTACATGAGGATATCAAGTCACAGTCTGTTCATGGCCTGTACTTAATTTTGTCTAGCAAAGTGGTGATACTGGTGAGGTGATAAATTTCATCAAGCCAGATGTATATCGCATTATCTATCTCAAGCCAGATGTATATCACATTATCTATCTCAAGCCAGATGTATATCACATTATCTATCTCAAGCCAGATGTATATCACATTATCTATCTCAAGCCAGATGTACATTGCATTATCTCAAGCCGGATGTATATCGCATTATCTCAAGCCAGATGTATATTGCATTATCTGTTCGGTGCATGGGACCGGGAAATATAGAGATAATGCAAATTACAATTAAGTTAACTGAATATGTCCTCATCTTCTTAAATCTCATTTTGAGATATGTCACAAGAACCATCATCATTTATTGTAAAGCCACTTTTCTGGGGTTTCATGTAGCTTCATGTATCATTTAGGTCTTCAGAACTCTGCAGGCCGAGTGCTGTGGATTTCTGTTTCTCAGGTGAAGAAATCAGTGGCTCAGAGAGATGAGAAATGCCCAAGATAAAATAGCTTGTAAGTGGGAGAGCCTGATGTAATTCTAACCCACATCTCAGGACTCTGCAATCATGTGTTTCCTCTCATGCCTACTGTTTACATGTATAGATGGAGATGCACCGAGTGGTAGAAATGATCAGAGCCTGAGGAATGTTAGGGGTGGCAGTGGTGGCTCTCAAGCGAATGTTAAGCAAAAGCTCCTTAGAGAAAGTGCTGATAATGGGGTTTAGCTGTGGGGTAGGCAGGTGGCGCTATGCACAACATACAAGGTGAGAAGTGCTGTTCCACATGGACTAGTGGGGTGAGATGGTGTGCCTGGGACATGGGGTGTGCCTTGAAAGGAGGAAGCCCCTTAAAGCTAGGTTGTGAAGGGTGCAGAACACTAGACTTAGGAATGGGAGATGGAGAGAGCAGACACGGAGTGTGTCAGAGCTGGGTAAAGTCATGACCATATTTGCCTCCTAGGAAGGTGACTGGTATCAATGGACTGGAAAGGAAGGGCAGACTCTGGTTTTGGGGAGGAGGTCATTGTGTTTGTGCTTGCCATAAGCCAGAGTTTGGGGTGGGACAGGGATTGGGAGATGAATACCAAGGAGAATGAACTAGAGGATCAGTAAGAAGGAGGAGAAGGAAGGGCTGAGGCAGTGTTGGCATTCCTAATGGGCCTTAAGTGCATGGTGAGAGTGTCAACTCCATCTGGCTTGTGAAGGCAGGGTTCTCTGCTTTGTTCCTTGTTTGGATCCGCAGTGCCTGGTGCTCAGTAAGCATGTGTAGAAAGTGAGGGAGTTTGTGGCCATTCATGGAAGCCCAGGCATGTTTGCCCATTTGGTGGGACTGAAGTTCATTAGAGTTCTAAGCTAGGAGGAGGGCATACTCCTGTAATCCTAGCACTTGTGAGGTTGAGACAGGAGTATGTCAAAGCCACGTTGGGCTACATGTGATTCCCTGTCTCAATAACCAAAACAAACAAAAAGTTAGAAACAAAACAAAAAAAGGAAACTGTGTCCTCTAACCTTGCTGACCCAAATGTGGCACCCATAAGAGAACAATGGTTACCTCTCTATCATCACAAGAAAGACTCTAGGACCTTTTTTCATCTTCATAGGATTAAAATATGTAAGAATGAGTAAGCAATATCTACAGAGATTTACCTTGTAAATAAGATGTGGCTCAAACATTTGGCTCAGAGAACTAACTGTCTTAGTGCCTAGTTGTGATCATATTTGTCCCAGTTGGTCCCTCCAGATGGATCCCAGGACAAGGAGACTTCTGACTTCCTGCCACTGACACACACTCTTAGCGAGAGCAGCAAAATCCATCAAAGGACTCAGCAGTTTACTGAGATGCACCTGGCCGACCTACAGAAGTTGTTTGAGAAGGAGACAGATGAGACTGGAGGTACAGAAATACCATAGGATGATCTCGGTGACTCCTGCCCAGGACCTGGTATCTGGGCTGTGTGCAGGGCTCAGACCTGGTCAGCATTTTTATATCTGCTATCCTGTTTAAATCTGGGTAAGTGGTGCAGGGATAGTGAAGGCTTTTTGAGATCTCGGACGTTTTTAAAATTCCACTAGCCCAGATACCCAGGTCTATCCTGCTGCGTTTTGGTGTGTTTTCCAAGCATTTTCAGTCTGTGGTTTGTTTGTTATCAATTGTTGTATGACAACAGTCCTGTCTTAGTGGCTTACCCTGGTGTAGGAGTGTCCTCAGGGATGATTTGGGAGTCCCCTCTGTGTGCTGTGATTACCATTAACGAATAAAGAAAACTGCCTTGGCCTTTTGATAGGGCAGCCCTTAGGTGGGCGGAGTAGATAGAAGGGAATGCTGTGAGAGAGAAGGCAGTAGAGCAGACGCCATGCTTCTCCAGCACAAGATGGACACTGGTTAGACTCATGCCGGTAAGCCACAACTCAAGTGGCGATACACATTAATGGAGATGGGCTAAAATAATAT
>PVIU01001538.1:105517-157172 GCA_004026605.1 Ondatra zibethicus | reverse complement strand
TAGTACGCACTGGGAGCCGGGCGGGACAGAACAAGGGGCCCGGCGCTGGGAACACAGCCCGAGCCCCTCATTACATTACCCCAAATTGTGCTTGTGATCTCCAAGTTTACTGAGCAAGGACAGGGAGCCCAAATGCTGCAGTTCTGTAGTCATCTGGGGCTGGACTTGGGAAGGCCTTAGGTCTAAGCTCAGATATGTTGTTCCAGAATTCAGATCCTTGCAGCTGTGGTGTGGAGGCCTTTCATTTCTTTCTGACTGTTGCAAGGAGGTTGCTCTCAGCTCCCAGAAGCCTGGCCATGTGACATTCGCCAACATGGCAGCTGGCAAGATAGAGCAACGCTCACAGGTGTCATAATCTTGTGGTCATGGGACGGTGGAGCCATGATGTGATGCCCTGTTGTCCAAAAGCAAGGGGACTGCAGGAGGGTGTGAGCAGCAGGGCCCACCCTCCTGGGGGCCTCTGTAAGTATATCTAATCCTTCTCTTCAGATACTAATTTGTAATGGAAACTATTCTGAGTCAAGGAAACAAACACTAGCTTGGCCTTCCTTACCCAGATGTGTCGAGAACACATAGCCTCAGGTTGGGTAAAATCAGCTAACACAATGCACATTTTTAAATAAAGTATGCAATATCTCATGAAATCAAGAAATAACATTTATATGTGTTTGCATTTATACCACTGTGAAGTGGAAAAGCTCTAAGTTGGGGACTGTGTATGTTATTACAGACCCTTCTTTTTCACATCATTTCAATATCCGAGGGACTTGGCATGGTGCCCTGAAGCCTCCTATGCAACCTTATTAATGGGTCCAAGTGTTCTTCTATGACTAGAGTCATCCCTCTGGTTTGCTTATTTACATTCCATGGGCTATAAATGATGTCTTGGGGATACCTTCTGCGTACCAGACCTTTCTCCTTCTGGCAACTTGATTTCTGCCCTTTGGAATGATACTCCTGGAAGTCAAATAGGAGTAAAGGCATCTTCAGAGTTGACCATGGTTGATGGTGCTGGGCCCATCTACTTTCATGTTCATTTGAGTATCACAGCCACATTATGCTGTTTGGGGAGAGAGAAAGAGAGAGAGAGAGAGAGAGAGAGAGAGAGAGAGAGAGAGAGAGAGAGAGAGAGAACACAAGACACAGAGAGACAGAAGCACAGAGAGAGACAGTGTGTGTCCACATGTGGAGGCTGGAAGTTGACATCAGGATGTCTTGCTTTTGCCTTATTTAAGACAGGGTTTCTTCACTGGATCTGGGCCTTGTAGTTTTGGCAAGCAAGTCCCCAGGATCCAGCAGTCTTTGCCTAGGACTGGGATTACAGGCATGTGCTGCCATGTCTGGCTTTGCATGTATGTTCCCGGGACTGAGCTCATATCCTCATATTTGCAAGTGCTTCACCACTGAACTGACTTCCCAGTCTGAGCTTTCTTATTTTTAAACATCTGGCCATGGTGTTAGCTTGGGGGAGAAGAATTCCCTCCACATTGATGGAAGGTTAGGAAAAGGTTCTTTTCTCTTTAGATACTTTCAACAAGGCTATTGAGAACACGGGGCGGGGGTGCATACCATTTCCTAGGCACCTGGACACCAGCACTGGTGGAGGGATGAGCAAGGTCATATCAATGCCTTCCTGTTCACTGTGTGTCCTCCAAGCCCAGGAGTTCTTACAGCGACCTCCTTCCCCTCTCCTGAGGATCTGTAAGTGCAGAGGCAGTTTTACTTTACCTGTCTCCCAGCAACACTCAGAAACCATCCGTGCCAGCATCTGGCCCTGGAAGGACCGTGGAGCACTACTTGCAATATGTAAGCCTCTTGGCCCCAGCATTACATACTTGAGATGGGCATTTCTCTAAGTCAGCACATGTTGCTCAGGCTTCCGTTTGACTGTCAGCCTAGTATGAGAGACTGATGGCTGCAGCAGCACTGGGCTACTGTATATGAATGGGGCAGGGCTGTGTGAATACCAAGCTCTGAAGTTCCTATCTGTCACTACCAACCTACTGGCTGTGTGACCTTGACCTCGGGCAGGCAGCCTCAGTTTCCTCAGAGTCCCCCCATATGTGGCCAGCATTCACAGAATGCAGAGCTGTCACTTCTCAGGGACTAGTGTTTGTGGAGTGCCCAGAACCAAGTGACAGAAGAGCTCTTGTGTGCTTCTTGAGGTCATGGCGGAGTGGGAGACAGTGCATGTGGCAGACAACTAAGAAGCCAGGCAGCAGGGATGGCAGCCTCCTCAGATGGTCCTTAGGAAGAAAGGCATCCTTGAAGAAAGAATGACCTGAACTGCAGGGGCCGGGAGCGTCTAGGCTGTGAAAGGCCCTGTGGTGGGCATGGGGGTCCTTATAACTGGAGCAGAGTATGGAGGGCGTGATTCTTGCTGAGTGGAGCCAGATACTGCTCGGCCTTCGGGCCATGGCAAGGGGCCCAGTTTTTGAAGGGGTTTTAGGAGTGACTTGAAGGCAGTAATTATATTAAAAAAATTAGACAGGGCCAACTGACACCTTTGCAAAGTTGAACCCAGCTCAGGGAGAAAGTATTTTATGCTGGCCTTGCTTTTCTCCTTTCGTGTGCTATTGTTATTATTATTATGTATTTCTGAAACAGGACCTCTGTAGCCCAGGCTGGCCTTGAACTTTCTGTGTTTCCCAGGTTGGCCTTGAACTCTGAACTTTCTGTCTCCTCTGCCCCCCCCCATGGAATTACAGGCATACACCATCATATCTGACTAAAAGCTGATATTTTTATAAATGGTTTTAAAAAGATATATCTAACTTACTGTGGTAGAGAACCTGCCAGCATGTGTGAGGCCCTAGCCTGGGATCTATAGCCCCAAACTGCTCTGTGTCTCTCTCCCCGTGTGGCTGTTTATACCTGTCTCCCCATGCAGGGTTTGCTGCCCGTCACTTGCGCCAGAGTTTACTGCTTGTTGTCTGTGGAGAGTTGATGCTGTAGTCTGTATCCCTTGATCAGAATTGGGACCTGGTCTGTCCACCTTCCCTCCTGCTGTGGGGTCAACACAGTGGAAGGTGTTCATGAGGAATGACTGAGCGTGGGCCAATGAGATGGGAAAGATAACTGGGTGATGGCAGAAGCATCAGGAATCAGCAGGCCTGATGTTGATTCAGGTGGATGCTGGGGCCTTGAGGGAAGGGTAAACAGGGCCAAGTTCATGACTGATGTGAGGGGTAAGGGAGGGGCTGCCTCTTAAGGCATCACACCTCTGGCTGGAGTTCTCCCATCTGCTTCCCCTGAGAGGGCCCAACTGACAATCACAGGCAGGTAGCAGACAGAGTGTCTAGAGTAGGGTGAGGGCCAGGCGACTTGTGAGTAAGCACCAGTGTTTTTCTCTCCTGAAGCCCTGAACAAGGAAGGTTTCATCAGGATCATGAAGAAGATGCTAAGCAGCATGTCGGAGGAGATGCTAGAGGTGCTGTTCCTGAAGGTGGACTCAGACTGCAGTGGCTTTGTCACCTGGGTAAGGAGGGTGCCCTGCTGCCACAAGAAATTGGGAAAGGCTAGAAGGTCCAGCCTGGCCCTCTCTGTGGAACAAGCAGAGACTTGAAGATGGGTGGCAGCAAGTATCAGAAAGTCAAAACAGACTCTGGTACCAGTTAGGGTGCTTACTAGGGACTGTTGAAGTCTCACAGGATGCAGAAGGGTAGAGGCTGGGAAACTTGAGGCTCAGAGCCATTAGGAACTTGGTTTCAGTGTTACAGAGCTGGCTACCAGCAGAGATCATGTTCAGACCCGAGTGTGCCGCAAAGGTCTGTGGGTAACTGCCTATGAACACCTCCTCATGGTTTGGGTATAAGGTTCCCAGCATTCTCTGTCTATATGATGATTCTTGCCACCTCTTCCTTTTTGTGGTACTAGAGGTCTTGTGCGTGCTAGGCAAGCATTCTACCACTGAGTCCATCCTGCACTCTCCTCCGTCTAGCCCTTCTTTCCTCCCCCTCTCATTGAGATGGGTGCTTTGTTGTCCATGTTGGCCTTGAACTCTTGAGCTCAGGTGGTCCTTCTGTGTCAGCCTGGGACTAAGATGTCTTGCCATCCCTGGTTCCTATTTCTTATTATAGCTTCTTTGTTTGATCCTTGACCATGTTTTAGTGAGGTTGGTCACTGGAGCCCAGAGTCACAGATATTTGTAGGGTAGGTGTACCCACATAGCTGTGAACCCTCCCTACTGTTAACTTGGTCATGGACTTGAACAAATCAGACACGGTGCCTCAATCAGATTATGCTCTGTGTGAACAGAGGTGACCAGAAACTTTCTATGGGCAGCCAGGTGATGTGACTGTGGCCTAGGGGTGCTTGTCCCATTTGAGATTCAAGCACAGGCTTGTTGGTTGGCTACTTTCCTGGTGAGTACTCAGAGAACAGCCTTCAGAGCCACTTGGAGGGGGCTATAGAGAGAGGAGGTAAGACACGGTATGCCAGGTTTGGGTCCCTAAAGGCAAACATTAAGACCACTGCCAATGTCTTCTTTCCCTTGCTTTGTCTTTCTGAGACAGCAAAAGTATGTGGATTATATGATGCGTGAGTTCCAGGGCAAGGAGGAGATGAGGAAGAGCCAGTACCGCCTGCGCTTCCACCTTCCCATGACCGTCATCCCCCTGTAAGAGCCTCTTCCCTGCCACTGGGTGTGATGGAAAAGTGCTGGTGCTGCCCTCCAGGGAGCCCCTCCTCAGTCCATGAGTCACCGGCCCAACCAAGGTGCTGGCTGGCCTCTTGTCCTTCCAGCTTGTCCTTCACAATCTGTAGGTGGTCATGATGGTAAAGGTAGGTGGCTTGTCCCCCTTTCACAGATAAGGAAGTCAAGGCTCAGAGAGGCCAGTCTGATGGCTTGCCCAGGCTGTTCTGTGTTCTCTTCCCCACATTTCCTGCAGGCTGCAGTTTCTCTTGTTACCCTACATGGCCGGTGCTGAGTGAGTCTGGCAATTTCATCCTCGGAGCCACAGATGGCTCACATATGTGGAGCTAGGATTCTCCTGTGAGGTGACGGGAGGACGCTGGCCAAGCTGTAGAGGCCTTGCTGACCCTCAGGAGAGGGGGGTGGCTAGAACTTAGTGGCTCTGACTTGTCCCTTCCTGACCTGCTACTCACTCTGCTTGTGGCCCCTCCACCCATGGTGTCCACTGGAGCCTGGCCTTGGAGGACTTCTCTAGCGGATGAGCCACAAGAGAAGACCATACAGCTTTATTTAATACAAGTTTTACATCTTCATGGAAACCTTGGTAGGGAAGTGAAAGTGCTAGAAGCAGTACATCCTGGGTGTTTGTGTGCTAGGCTTGAGGAAGAGTGGAAAGTCATGGGCAACTGCTTATTTGATTTCTGAGATGGATCTTATGTATCCCAGTTTGGCTTCCAACTCAACACGTAGCTTGAACTTTTGGCCCTCCTACCTCTGACTGTTGAGTGTTTGGATTATAGGTATGAATCTAGTTTTATGCAGTGCTGGGGATCAGGTCCAGGGTTTCATGCATACTAGCCAAGCAGTCATTCAACTGATTGCCTCGGGGAAATTGGATTAAAATAGGGAGGAGTCAGTGTAATAACTGGAGGAGACTTGTACCGCCTGTCCATGCCCATTCCTCTCTGTGTCCTTGACTTTTCAGAAGTTGCAGCTGTACGTGGAGTTGCATAACCAGCACTAGGTGCTAGAGGCAGGAGGATCATAAATTCAGGGTCCCCTTCAGCTACAGGATGAGTTGGAGACCGGTCTAGTATACAGAACAGAACACACTGTTTCAGAAGAAAGAACAAAAAAAGATAAGATTGCTCCCACCTGGGATCTTACGGTGGCAACATATAACTTCTCAAATGCACCTAGCTGAAAATATTCAATAGTCCAAAGTGCCATGCTTTGGGTGGAGTGTCTCAAATTTCATCAACCTCTTCCTTTCTATGCTGTGACCCTGTCTCCCCTTTTGATGTTCCTCCCTCTAATACCCTAAGGACAAGGGGTAGTTTGTTGGCTTGCAGTGGTTCTCAACCTTCCTGATGCACGGCCCTTTAATACAGTTCCTCATGTTGTGTGATCCCTAACCATGAAATTATTTTCGTTACTACTGCATAACTGTTATTTTGCTACTATTATGAATCATGTAAACATATGATATGCAGGATATCTGATGTGTGACCCTTGTGAAAGGATTGTTTGACCCCAAAATTGGTTGCAACCCACAGGTTGAGAACCATTGGCTTAGAACATGCCCTTCTGCCACCAGGGTCCTTGAACTGGGCTGCCCATGGACCCTTTCTCCTTTCCTGGATCCACCCTGGGCTGGAGCACCAGCAGCCTTGGCTGTGTGGCCAGGGCACCAGCTCCTGTGGAGCACAGTTTGGTGAAGCCACGTTTGTAGTCTGGTGAGAGCAAGCTGTAGGTGGGCCTGCTCTCAGAGAGCCACACCTAATGCAGGCTGAGGAAGAGCAAGACCTAGAGGTCGTCTCTGCCTCGGACAGCCTGGAGCTTAGTGGAGATCATAGAAGAGTAGCTTGTAAAAAATTCTGGTTGGGAGTTAATTGAGGAGTAGCCAATTAAATATGAATAATGAGAGATTTTATAACTGCAATTTTGACATGAACACTTGGCTTGATGTAGCTTCTCCTTTGCTGGCCTTTGTTTCTTCAGATCTCAAGAATGTTTAAAATCTGGGACACTAAATTCTCCGGAAGCTTTTTCCCTTATTTGCTCTAATTTATTTCCACAGCTTGCAACTCAAGAGGGATCTGATTTGGTGGAGAAAGTAGCCAGAATAGCCAAACACTGTTTAGCTAATTATCTTTAAAAATCTTTTTGTTTTTTTGAGACAGGGTTTCTCTGTAGCTTTGGAATTTGCCCTGGAACTAGCTCTTGTAGACCAGACTGGCCTTGAACTCACAGAGATCCACCTGTCTCTGTCTCCTGAGTGCTGGGATTAAAGGCGTGCACCACCACTAGTGGTTGTTAATTTTATGAGAGGGGTACTCTAAAAGTTGGTTCACAATTACCGAGTCTACCATTACCAAGTCTGAATTGAGCACATACCCAAAACACCACCTTCTTTGATCCCTTCACTGTCCAGAAAGAGAGAGGCACAGTCACCACACTGATGAGGAAACAGACCTCCCCAAGATGCTATTCCCAGGGCTGTGTTAACCAAAGGCCTCACATCTCTACTCCCCAGTCTTTGGACCTGATAGAAAGGGCAGAATTGAAGTGATGGAGAGAGAGGGACAGCTGGGAATGTTGATCACCTAGAAATAAGCTGATGGCAGGAGACAGGGAGACCAATAGCTAGACATACATGCCCCTGCTCCTTTGTGGAAATGCACATGGATTCCCCCTAAGCCTCGGGTCAGCTTGTACCTACTTTCAAGCTTTGGAAAAGGCTCTGGAGGAGGAATGAAAGCTCTAGGCATTAAGTTCTAGCTCTGCTGGGACTGGGTGGGATGCAACTCCCTGTAAGTGATGTGACCTGTCCCAGCCTACCATGATCCAAGATGGGCAGATGACATGGGAAGTGTGAGCCTTAACAGCCAGAGAGCTGACTTTGTTGACACTGGGGCAGGAAAGCAACCGCTGGCAAGTAGCATGCAGGCTTCCTGGAATGGCTGTGTAGGGTAACAGCTTGCAAAGCTGGGTCTGCCCAGAACCTGTTTGCTGTGCTCAGTGTCCTGGCTTTTGAGGAGTTGGGTGCACAGGGCCCAACTCCTCATTACCTCTTGTTCTGCTCTTCTCTTCACCCCAGAGCATGGGGGCAATGGTTAGAAAGTTTCAGCTCTCAGGTTTCTGTCGTAAGTTATACCCTGCTCGCCATCTGTGGGCTGCTTCTCCTGTGAAAGAAGCTCTGGAGATCTCCACTCTCCATCTCTGCTCTCCCACTACAAAGTGAGGGACCTGGCTGGTTATTTCTAGGGATCAGCTTTGGACTCCATCTCATACCATATCATAGTTGGTTATTTTTCTGGATGGAACCCAGGACCTCACATATACTAGGCAAATACTCTACCACTGAACCACATCCTATCCTCCATTGGGATTCACTTTCTTGTGACCTTTGTTGATCCAGTTGAAGTCCACTTAGAGAAGGGGCAGAGTCCCATGTCCTCTGGAGCCTCCTACAGTTTCTTGGTGTGTGTGTGTGGGGGGGGGTACACATGCATACTAGTGTTGCTGTCCCCTGCATGAACTCTTGGTTCATGCAGATACTTTCTGAGTTGTATGTTTGTTTTTTGTAGGCATCATGGGAGCGAGGTTGTGAAAGTGGCATTTTTAATCCAACGGTTCAAAAAGATGGGGTGTTTCATGACTGTCACCAAAGATGGGGTCTTGCAGTTCTGGTCCGAGACTTTCTCAATGATGAACTCCTTTCGGGTGAGTCGACATTCACGGGGTTGGTGGAGAGCCTCTGTTGTGGCACCCTGTGTGTCCTTGCCTTTGGCACTTATTATCTGAGCAGCCTGGCCTTGAGGTTACAGGGCTTGGGTTAAGATTCTGACTCAACTCCTGGAGCCTCACACTTACTAAGCGGAACACTGCTTGGATGTCTACCAGGCACCTACAAAGCAGTTTGTCCAGGGCGTATGTCCCTGGAGTCCCCATCTCAGTGAGTGTTATCCTCCAGCCTCTGTGCCAGTGCCTGGCCTTCTCTCCTTGCTCTGTCATACCCACACTGTCCCTAAGTCCTGATGATTGAAACCTTTGTCTGGTCCAGGCAAGAAATTATGGTATTTGGGCTCTGGGGTCCAACTACCAGGGTTAGAGTCCCTACTATATCACCATCAGCTATAGGATGCTGGCTGAGCTATCTCTGATTCCTGGTATGTACTCCTCTTGGAGTAGTAGCCCCTCTCAGGATTGGGGGAAGTACTTAATGGTATGTGTCACAGATTATGCTGGAGCATGCCAGGCATTCAGCAAGCACGGATGAATAGAAGTCAACATCATCATGAGCTTTCTGCTATCAGCTCATGGCCTAGTGTAGTAAGGGATGACACAATCAGACAAATCAGCTATGCACTTGGTGCTGCCAGACTAGTCGAGGATCCTGCAGCAAACAAAGAAAGACCTACCCTCCAGGGCTCCCCAGCAAGGCTATGGAGAACACGGTCAGCAGTGTGAAGGGTTTTATACCTCTGTAGCCACATAGTGCTTTTACACTTGCAGCAGGGGTCAGCCCTTGTGGGAAGAGAGACCTATAAGGAGCTAGGGTACCTGTGTGTGTGTGTGTGTTCACATCTGCATTCCTGAGTCTGTGGTATCTGGCATACTCTGCCTTCCTTTTTCCATATGTGTGTGGATTCAGGTGTTGGTAGCCTGATCTCTTGACAGTGACTGCTCTATGGCCACCTCAGGGGCCAGAGCTTGGGAGGCTGAAAAGACAGAGGAAGCCTTCCTGGGAAGTCTTGAGAGTTGTGGAAGTTCTTCCTGAGGGAGCTGATTTGGGTTAAATTGTGGGCCTCTCAGAACCATCAGCCAGGACCCACTGGGGACTCACTGTCATGCAAATGGGAGGCTTTGGAGGTGAGCCTGGCCTTAAGTCCTTGGGGTCATGAAGATGGGTGGCTATTAGAATCATTTTACAGATGAGGAATTTAGCCAAGGCCCTGTTTTTAGTGCTGACATGAGGCATGCCAGGACTGTGCTTGTTTCTAGGGCCTTGTGTGACAGGAAAGGTCCCTGTGCCTCTGCCCTCTGGTAGCAATCTTCTGTGGTCTGAGTCTCTGTTCTTCTTCTGCCAGCTCTCCCAGACCCAGCAGTTCTCCCGCCAGCAGATATGGGTTGTCGACATGGTATATATACACAACATGAACCTCATTGCAGTTGCCTCGACTGAGCTGAAGATAGGTGAGTCCTTGGGGCTCTCCAGGCCTGCCCTTGGCTATTAGCAAGTGACAGATTTGCACTTGGGACAGACTTGTTGGCTGAGCAACTGTGAGCATGAATGGGAGTCTTCTGGGAAATGTTGTTGGGTAGCGAGGGCCTGCCAAGTGCTGTGTGCTGTAAAAGGCACTGGGTGTTGGTCGCTTATGTTGGTGGTTGCTTTGTAGGCAGATATACTCAGTGAATGCTCAATGTCTACAAGTATTAAACAGTTCTAATCATAGATCACAGCCCACGCCAGTCTCTCCAGCTTGATTCTGCCCTTGTGTCCTGCTGCCTCTAGCCCAGGCCACCTTTAGTTGATGCTGGGATAGCATTGAAGCCTCCTCTTGCTTAGCACACTTCCTTTGAAGGTCACTATTGTAGCTACAAATGGACTTTTGAAATGTCTCTCTGCAGAAAACTTTCACAAAGCACAGACTCGGGGAGGAACCTTAGTGTGACCCATGCAGCAAGGAAGAGCTGGCCCCATAGGTTTCCTTGGACCGGACCTCCTCCTATTGTGCTGAGGATGCTGTGACCTTCTCTTGCCTTCTCTAATGGGTACCGTGGGTCAATTTGCATGCTCCACCTTCCCTCCCACACCTCTCCCCACCCCAGAGCTTCCATTCTTCCTTTGATTCAGAGCAGCGTTACTTCCTCCAGAGACCCTTCCATGACCACCTAGTCCAAGTCAGGCACCTCTCAAAAAAATCCCTGTCAAGCCCTTCGAAGTGTGATCTCATGCTTGTCAGCTAGAGTCTGTGGTGTCTGCCTTCTTCTCTGTCCTAGAGCTCGGGCAGTGGGGACGGCGTCTGCTTCACTCACAGAGCACTCAGTGCTTGGTGCCACCTAGAGGCTTGGTGGTACTGGATAGGTGGATAGATGGATAAAGGGTCCAACTGGTCATGTGTGAGATCATGAAGGAGAGGACATTCATGTGTGTCCCCATGGTCCATGGTGCAGAACTAGACAGGAGGCTGGAGAACAGCTGTTCTGAAACAGTCACCACCCAGGCTTCAACTCTGGTCCTGCACTCAGTAGGTGTGTGACTTTGAGCAGCTACTTTACCTTTGAGGGCCTCAGTCTACCCAGGGGAAAAATGGGGTCAATGCTCTGAATCTCTAGGTGAGTGTGGGTTAGTGACTGGATATGGGAGGTGCTTGGCATACGTTATCCAATGCTGTCCTTATTAAGAGGACAGACCGTGACACAGCCAGAAAAACAGTGAGGGTGTGAGCAGGTAGGAGCTCTCCCTTCACCCTTAGCCCCAAGAGCCTGACCCCAGCTCCTCATGCCATTGAGCTCTGCTGACTGAACAGACATGGTCCAGGCCAGAGTCAGAGGTGAACCTTGACCTATGTGACTTGGCCCAGTTATCCCTGCTCTGAGACCCATAACCCAACCCTTCTGGGATGGCTGGGTCTGTAGGAAGCAGACACTTAAGGGCCTGTCATTCAAATGTGGGAGACTGCTCTTCAGCCTGAGTGATTTGAGGCCAGAGCTGCTGGAAGGAGCCAGGCTTCCTAAGGGCCAGGATTTAGTCAGTAGCAGCTGTGTGTCAGGGCCCCATGGAAGGCTCTTGGGCAGGATGGAAGTAATGTTTCAGAAGATCAGTCTGGCAGCTGGTTCCAGACACTGAGGGATGGGTGAGCCTGCACAAAGTCACCCTACATCTGTTCTTCATATGCACCTGCATGCTGTGAGCTCACCTGGCCTCTGATCTGCTTGGGTTCCCAGCTCTAGCCCTGATGAGGGGTGGTGAGTGATGGGGAGCAGATCTCTGTTTCCGTTGGCTTTAAACACCTACAGGGACACACACATGGACGGACCACTGGAAGCCACAGGGGCCACACTCCCCAGGGCTTGGGACTTGTCCCTTCATTTGTGCATCACAGCCACAGTCCCGCAGCAAAGCAGACCCTGGGTACTGTGTCAGAGGCTGAGGAGCCCACAGGTGCCATGTAAAACATGCTCCCTGTTCTCACACAGCTCTCAGGCCAGGCAGCTCCTGCAGTCAAATAAAACAGAAATGAACTTGAGATAGAGATCAGGTGGTGAGGGAGACTGGTAGGCAGCCAGCCAGGTGGGAGAATGCCAGTGGGCCTAGCTGAAGAGGGGGACGTCTTTCTAAGAAGGGGTCATGGAGCTGGTTTGGAAGAGTCCTGAGTGTATTCAAGGTGGACAAAACAGGGAGAGGCAGGACCCAGAAGTGCATGAGGTTGGTACATCTACAGAGGTAAAAAGCTGGCATGCTTGGAGCCTAGTGGCCGGACAGGGGCCACAGGCCAGGCAGGAGGAGGCATAGAGGTGCTCTTCCAGATATACAAGATATACTGCACTGTGGAGGGTCTAATCCTACAGGACTTTACAGATCAGGTCTGCACTAGGCTTTGGTTCTGGCTGCAGTAGGGGCCAGAGGGCAGGTTGTAGCTGGATCTTGGCTTGGTGAGTGGCTGTGCTCGGGTCTACTGTTTTTGGTTACTGTGGGGGTGGGCTACATGTCCAGAGAGGTGGCAGGGAGTGCTGGGAGGCTGCTTGCCACCACCAGAATCTCTCAAGCCTGAGCCATGGCTCTCAGCTCTGTATGTTACTCTTTTCTCTTTCCCAGAGTTCTTTGATATCAGTAACCACAAATGTGTTTGGGCCTTCACCTTTATTGACCTGGATAGCTGTGTCATGGTCATGGACTATTGGTAAGTCTCACAGGAATTGGGACAGGGTCTTGGGAGCTACCACATCACTGGGAAGGGGGCTGGGACCCCAGAGGCACCTGAGGTGCTGGCTCTGAGCTCATTGCCATATTGTTCCTCACTGCTTCTCTTGGGTCTCGTGCAGTCACTCCACCCTTAGAGTCCTCCTTATTCCCCTCCCCCTTCCCTTTCTTACCCCACCAGCCACTAAGTGCTAGCAGAGGCTTGCCCTGCGGCACTGAGGTCTCTGGGAAGTAAAAGTGGTTGACACAGAGCCTGATGACTGGGACGTGTTTGGCTGCTGGCCGGAGGCCAGAGCAAGGGTGGAAGTCTGTTGGAACTGTCTTTGTCCTGAAGGTGGACAGGGTAGTATGGTAGAAGGCTCCACAGTGAAGGCTTAATAGCCTAACAGCGTCAAACAACCTGGGAAACTCTATGCAGGAAGATTTGATACCCTTATAATATCAGAGATAACAGTGGGCAGTTAGTCAGAAGGAGGGAGGTCAGTAGCCAGGGGTCAACATGTTATTAGGACCTTCCAGGAGAACTTCTGGTAAGGATGCCAGAGTGATAAGGACTCCTTTATGAGCCTGGGAAAGCAGCACATAGGTCTGTAGACAAAAACCTTCCTACTGAAAAGTCCCCTTTTCTACCTTATAAAACCCAAAGTCCCTGGTGCCCTGGCACACAGCTGCCACTCTCATGATGGAGAGGCTGCTCTTTGTTGTTCTGATTAAAGGCAGCCTCCTTCTGTAGAGGTCAGCCTCCTCTTTGTTTTCACATTCGCTCTGTCAATCTCGATCTGACACACAGCGCATTCTATCTTCATCTTCCCCCAGGTCCGACTATCACAAAGGTGTGTTCTGCTATGGGGACACCAAGGGCAACGTCATCATCTTCATGTCTGACAATGTGGCTGGTGGGCTGTTCAACCCACACATCCTTCCCCGGACCTCCAAATGGGGTAGCTAAAAGACCTGGGAATGGGCAGAGGCCTGGGGAGTGGGTAGCTGTGGATGCTGAGTTGGCCCCCAACTCTGAGGCATTCTTACATCCCTGTCTCCCTACTCTGAGCATCTGGAGAGGAGGTGCCCTGCCTACTGGGTGAGGTAGAGTAGTGGTGGCAGGAGAGGCCAGAGGATGCAAGGTGAGGGACAGTCTCTTGAGGTGGGAACTTTTGCAGGTGATTTTCCTCTGCTCAAGGAGAGTGAAGTGCTTGGCTGTAGCCCTGGGACATGTCACTTATCCTCTGAGGTTCAGGATAAGCGACCCTATCTGATGGCTGAGGGCTTCTGCTCTTCCTGGTTTTGAGCTATCTTTGGATGGGTGAGAATAGATTGGCAAGGTCATAAGGTGGGCTGTGGTGGAGCCTAGGGGACCACCCAGCTTGGCAGCAGCGTGAATAACCACAGCCAGCATCAGTAAGCAGCTGTACCCTGAGCTCTTGATGCATCATCTCCTGTCACCACCCCCCACTAGGACCAAGGGACTTGTTACTGCCCTTTAAGAGGTTTAGTGAGCTGAAGCTACTCGTATATGCCCCAAGTCTGGGGAGTGTGACTGAGGTCTTAAGCCAAGCTGCCCGCCCAGAGTCTCCTGTTCCTACCACTTGCTGGGATGTGCCCTAAATTGACCCAGAAAGTCAGTTTAAGTTAGAGCTTCTTTGACAAAAGGTACAAGGTCAGCAGAGGCCATGGACCTGGGGCTTCCTGAGAGACTCACTGGTGATGGATCAGATCCAGGATGGAACCTTAGGTGTGGTGCTGGACCCTGGGGCCCTGCCTGCAGGGAAACTGACCTCCTTTCTATCCAGGATGCCAGAGCAGCCCTTGCTGGGACTTCTAGCTATGGAGGTCTCCAAGGGTTCCCAGGCATTGGCAAGGACACCTACTAAGCTGGCTTGATGATGTTCTGGAAGGGTTGTGTGTGCACGTGTGTGCACGTGTGTGTGTGTGTGTGTGTGTGTGTGTGTGCTGGGGATTGAACCCAGAGCCTTGAGTGTGTCAGACAAGCTTTGTAGCACTGAGTTACACTTCCAGCTAGCACTCTACTTTGTCCTTGTCCCATCAGCCCCTGGTGGCTGCCCCACCCTGGTCATGTTTGTGTCATGGTGATCTCTGTGGTGAGTGGTGAATGAAGCAAGACAGGGGATTAGTGGGTGTGGGTCCTTCAGGGCCACTCACTAGACTGAAGTCTGTATCGGTTTGCTCTCCCTGGGCGTTCATTTGCTGCTGCCTGGGTGGTTTTACAAAGGGCAGGGCAGTCGGTGTGGGCAGTGCCTAGTATGTAGGAGTTGCTTGCTCATGGTGCATACTTGCACCCAGTACCTCTTGGGACTTTTGCTTTCTGGCCAGGGAGGTCATGTGTCTTGAGGCATGATGGCAAGCCCCCAGTGCATCACTTTTCAGAGTGAATACAGCCTGAAGACTCCGTTCATTCTCTGGAATGCACGAATGGGGAGCCTTCTTGCTCAGATGGCAGCACCTGGGAGTGCGTAGCCCCTGGAAAGCTGGTCACTGTTGTACTCTGGGCTTTCAGGGCCATGCTGGGCAGCAGGGAAATAGCTGGAAGCTCTTTTGAGCTCATGAAGTCACATGAGGCACCAATGAGTGGCTGTCTGGTTGGCATTCTGGGAAGCATGGATGCACAATGTGAAAATGTCCTCTAAGCTGGCAGAGGAGAGGTTACTAATGTGGAGTCTGTTTCCCTGCCAGATCACCGGATCAATGTTTCCTTGCGGAGACTCTTAAATGAGAAGTCCCCTCTGTATAGGAGCTTCCAAATGAAGGTAAGTGTGTCTTTCCTTAGTCTGCCATTATCCACATATGTGCTCTACTCAAAAACCAATGCCACAAATGGATTTACCTTCTCGGCTCAGCCTCAGCTCCTGGGGGCTTGGCCTCTGAGGACAGAGTGCAGGAAGTCTTTGTATCCCATCCACGTCTTGAACAGCTCCTGATACAGGCTAGCCCTGTCTCTCTCACTGCCTCTTTGACTTCTCCGAGGTAGTGAAAACATCAGCTTTATTATGGACAGTCACTGGCTTTCTGTTTGGTTTCCCTACTTTCTCTCTGCCCCCTCTCTCTCCATGAAGTGCTTGCTCAGTTCAGCAACCAGAGGAAATCTGCTTTAGAATATAGTCGTCACCCCAGCAGCTTCTCATCATACTTGAAGCAATCTCAAGTCTTTGACTTGAGCATCAAACACAAGCTGATGGCTTACTCCATTGCTAGCACCCCACTCCCTGCAACCGAGCCAGAGTCTCATGTATTCAAGGCTAGCCTTGGACTTACTGTGTAGCCAAGTATGACTTTGAGTTTCTGATCTTCTCGCCTCCACCTTCCAAGTGCTGGCATTACAGGCATATGCCATCACATGTGTGGTGGGGATTGAACCCAGGGCTTTGTCATGCTAGGCCAACATTATCCCAACTGAGCTACATCCCCATGTCCTGCTGCTCTCTCCGTTCTTCTCGTTTGTTGCTGAGACAGGCTCCCTTGTTCACTCTAGAACTCCCCAAACCCCTTATTACCACAGAGCCTTGGCACATGTTCCTTCATGCTGCAGAGATCTCTGTTTGGTTCATCTCTCACCCTACACTTCAGGTTCTAAGTAGCCTTCCCTGAATGCCCTGTGGCTGCCTCTGCTGTTAGCCCTGTCCCTGGAAGAGGCTATCACTCCTGACTTTGAATTATTAACCTATTGGTCTTGTCCTGTTAGCCTCACGACAGCTCCTCAAGGGCAGGGGCTTCGTGGGTTGTGGTCTCTGGAGACAAAGTCTCCAGTTGTTCCCAAAGCAGGGCCCAGCGACTTCTGCTACATTCATGGAACAGATGAACGAATGAGGCTCTCAGTGCAGATCTGAGTTGGACACATTTTAGGAACAGGCACGTGATGTCACAGGAAGCAGTACCCACACTACTCCCCCTCTTTTCTTTTTCTCTTTCTTTTTATTTTTCTCAAGTCTGGATTCAAGACTGTTGTTCTTGAACACCTGATCCTCCCACCTCCATCTCTCAACTGCTGAGATTGCCACGTGCACCACCACACTTGGCTCCTTCCCCTCTTTTCTTCTGCGGTTATCTCATTAGGATGAAGCTTGCCCTTGAAGTTACTAAGCATCCCAGGCTGCGTTCAGTGCCTTGGCTTAGATACCATTATTGTGACAGACATTAGAGGAAATAGAGACATTAGACCCAACCCAGGGGCTTGCACGTTTAAGGCATGTTTGATAATCGTATCTGTGTGCCCATCCTTGCTCTTCTTGTCACCAGGAGGGAAATCTCCAGGCTGAGAGGCTAAGCACAGGTACCAGCCCAGTCCACAGTGAGGATGTGTTAGTTTGCTCTCTGTTGCTGTGATAAAACACTGAGCAAAAGCAACTTGGGGAGGAAAGGGTTTCCTTGGCTTACACGTCCCCATCACAGACCGCCACTGAGGGAAGTCGGGGTAGGAACTCAAGCACGAGCTGAAGCAGGAACCATGGAGGAGGCTGCTTGTTCTCCATGGCTTGCTCAGCCTGTTTTCTTATACAGCCCGGGACCATCTACCCATGGCTAACACTATGGGCTGAACCCTCTCACAATCAATCGTTAATCAAGAAAACGACCCATAGACATACATACAGGCTAGTCTGATGGAGGCAACTCTTCAGCTGAGACTCCCTCTTCCCAGCTGACTCTAGTTTGTGTCACATTGACAAAATCTTGCCAGTCAGAGCCCGCCTTCTCTGCCCTCTGGGTGCTATCTCCCTCTTGCTGCCGTCCTGGTAGAGAGTGTATTCTGCCCCTCCTGATCCTGGAAGCTATTGTGTTCTGACAAATGCAGAGGGTGGCAGTGGGCCCAGAAATGCAGACTTCTTGTAGTGGAGGCAGCCAGTAGAAGACAGACTAGGACTTAGGCACCCTCAAGTCCAACCTTTCTCCCTGCTTGGAGGAATGACATTATCATGAGCCCAGTCTGTGGATTCTAAATCTAAGAGACTCTTTGGACACAGGAGTTCAGGTGATGGTAGGTTTGGTGACAGGGATGGGCTAGACACCCTGGTCATGGGACCCGGCTAGGACTATGGGCCACATCACTTTGTCCAAGCTGTGGTCACTAAGGCAAGGGCCTTAGATTTTGTGATCTTCAGTCCCATTCAGCACTGGCTTTGGCTAAGTTCTAGGGGTAGGATATGGAACTCAACTATCCCTGGGAGGTCTTCTGCTACAGCCATTCTCTCTCCCAGAGTCTCCACCCCAACTGGTGTCAGCAAGTCAAATTCATCCCCCAGCTGAATGTGGTGGTCTCATGTTCAGCCACTGAGAGGTCCTCGCTGGTGCTGATAATCCTGCCAGCTAAAGAATCTGAGAAGCCCAGGTAAGGAGTACCTGATGAAGGGGGGTGGGCAGCAGGCGTGCCCTGGATAGGTCTGGCTTCCCTCTGCCACATGCAGATAGCCCTGATGAGAGAGGATACACTGTCCTGGGGCTTGTGCTGGGTCCCATAGGCTGACAGTGGATGTAGGACCTAGCACGTGGGCTCTGTGTGTGTGTGTGCTCTGGGGGATGGAACGTATGCCTTAGTGCACACGTGGAGGTCAGAGCACAGCCTCCAGTATTGGTCCCCGTCTCCCACTGTTTGAGACAGGGTCTCTTTGTTGTTGACCACTGTGTCCACCAGACTGACTGGCCTGTGAGTTCCTGAAGGATCTCCTGGTTTTGTATCATAGCTTTCTATAGAAAGACGGGCTTACAGATGTGTACTACAATGCCCAACTTTCTGTGGTGTCTGGAAATTCAAACTCAGGTCATCATGCTTATGTGACAAGTCCTCTGCCCCCTGAACTGCCTGCCCAGCTCCAGCAGACCCGTTTTACTGACAAATTTATTAAAAACAAGCAACAAAACCACATCAACCCCAGGCTATGTTAAGTAGGCAGACAAAAGACTTGTCTTTTGTCTCTCTCTCTCTCTGTTTTTAAGGGAACAGTGAGGCAGGGTCTCATGTAACTGAAGCTGGTCTTGAACTTCTGATCCTCCTGCCCCCACCCTGCAAAGGCTAGGATTACAGGCCTATGCTACCAGCTGGGCTCAAAATAGATTTGTAAATGGAGTAGTGAAAGTGAGTGGCTTTATCTTGGGAGCCTCAGTTTTCTCACCCATGAAGGGTGAAGACAGTGCCTACCTCAGACCTCAGGGAGTCCTTGAGTGGAGAATGATCTGTGTGACATGTTATACCACACAGTAAAAACAAACGAAAAAAAACCAACTCATCAACTGCAAAATGTTGTAGGGGATGAGCCCGGCTAGCTTACACCCGAAATAACCACACAGAAATTGTATTAATTAAATCACTGCCTGGCCTATTATCTCTAGCCTCTTATTGGCTAACTCTCACATATTTTTTAAAAAATTTTTTCCATGGTATTTATTGAGCTCTACATTTTTCTCTGCTCCCCTCCCTGCCACTCCCTTCCCCCCTTCAGCCCTCCCCCTAGGTCCCCATGCTCCCAATTTACTCAGGATATCATGTCTTTTTATACTTTCTATTTCCCATGTAGATTATATCTATGTAAGTCTCTCTTAGTGTCCGCATTGTTGTCTAAGTTCTCTGGGATTGTGGTTTGTAGACTGGTTTTCTTTGCTTTATGTTTATAAACCACCTATGAGTGAGTACATGTGATAATTGTCTTTCTATGTCTGGGTTACCTCACTCAAAATAATGCTTTCTATCTAGTTCCAGCCATTTTCCTGCAAAATTCAAGCTGTTGTTATTTTTTTCTGCTGTGTAGTACTCCATTGTGTAAATGTACCACATATTTTTTATCCATTCTTCAATTGAGGGGCATTTAGGTTGTTTCCAGGTTCTGGCTATGACAAACAAAGCTGCTATGAACATAGTTGAGCACATGTCCTTGTTGCACGATTGAGCATCCTTTAGATATATACCCAAAAGTGGTATTATTGGGTCTTGAGGAAGGTTGTTTCCTAATTTTCTGAGAAATCGCCACACTGACATCCAAAGGGGCTGTACCAGCTTGCATTCCCACCAGCAATGCAGAAGTGTTCCCTTTTCCCCACAACCTCTCCAGCATAAGTTGTCATCAGTGTTTTTGGTCTTGGCCATTCTTACAGGTGTAAGATGGAATCTCAGGGTTGTTTTGATTTGCATTTCTCTGATGACTAAGGATGTTGAACATTTCCTTAAGTGTCTTTCAGCCATTTTAGATTCCTCTGTTGAGAGTTCTCTGTTTAGGTCTGTACTCCATTTTTTTGTATTGGATTACGTGATTTTTTGATGTCCAATTTCTTGAATTCTTTGTATATTTTGGAGATCAGACCTCTGTCTGATGTGGGGTTAGTGAAGATATTTTCCCATTCTGTAGGCTGTCATTTTGTCTTGTTGACCGTGTCCTTTGCTTTACAGAAGCTTTTCAGTTTCAAGAGGTCCCATTTATTAATTGTTTCTCTCAGTGTCTGTGCTGCTGGGGTTCTATTTAGGAAGTGGTTCCCTGTGCCAATGCATTCAAGTGTATGTCCTACTTTCTCTTCTATAAGGTTCAGTGTGGCTGGCTTTATGTTGAAGTCTTTGATCCATTTGGACTTGTAACTCTCACATCTTGATTTAACCCATTTTTAATAATCTGTATATCACCACAAGGTCGTGGCTTACCGGGAAAGATTCAGCATGTCTGACCTGGAGGCTCCATGGCAATTCTCTGACTCTCCTTTCTTCCTCCCAGAATTCAGTTCTGTCTTCTCCACCTACCTAAGTTCTGCCCTATCAGGCCAAGCAGTTTCTTTATTGATTAACCAATGAAAGCAACACATAAACAGAAGGAACTCCTACACCAGCAAAATAAGTTATTTAGGTGACAAAAGGTACATCTTCTCTTCCTAGGACAAGCCACAATACAGAAACAGGACAACCCCAATGATCGCGTGCATGTGTTCTTCGAGACAGCTCCAACATGCTTGGTTTCCTTCTTTCTAGGAGTATTTTATTTCATTGCATTTGATGGCAGGAGGCCAGAGGGTCACCTCACCATGGTCTCTGGAGGCTGCTTCTGATGTCTTGCCCTCCTTTCCCGCCTCATCTTCCCATTCTCCATGCGCACGCCCAGTGTTCTCATCTTTCTTTTTTTTCTCTCTCTCTTTCCATGTTTTTTTTTTTTTTTGTTTTGATTTTGAGACAAAATCTTGCTGTGTAGCTCAGGTTGGCCTTGAACTTGCCATCCTCCTGCTTCTGTCACCCAAGTGCTGGGATTGTAAGCATGAGCCACCATATCTGGTTTTCTTGTTTTGTTTTACCCCTGTGCTAGGCGACCAAATCCAAGGTCTTGTGCTTGCTAGGCAAATACTCCATCACTGAGCTAAAGCCCAAGCTCTCCCTTGTTATATTTTTTCTTTATTTCCTTTCTTTTTTAATAAATTTGTTTTTGAGACAGGGTCTCACTGTATAGCCCTAGCTGGTCCGGAACTCATTACATAGGCCAAGCTAGCCTCTAACTTATAGAGATATGTCTGCTTCCTGAGTGTTGGGATTAAAGGCATGCACCATTATTCTCTGCTCTGCTTTTCTTTTCTCTCCCCTCCCTATTTCCCTCCCTCCCTCCTTCACCCCCTTCCTTCCTTTCTTCATTTTCTTTTTTAATTTTTTGAGACAGGGTTTCTCTGTAGCTTTTGTGACCTGTCCTGGAACTTGCTCTGTAGACCAGGCTGGCCTCGAACTTACTGAGATCTGCCTGTCTCTGCTTCCCGAGTGCTGGGATTAAAGGTGTGCCCCACCACTGCCCAGTGCATCTCGTTTTCTTAACATTTTTATTTTGAAAAATCTCAATTATATGCATAAGAACGTAAAAGAAATCCACAATTCCTTATTGTCACCTGGACACTAGTTCAAGTACTTAGAATGCTGTGTTCTAACCCTCGAGAATCAGAATGCAGAGGTTTGGAGCAGAGGGATGGTGGGGTCTGACTGACGTCTTCAAGTCTAAGGGCCAGGAGAGGTGGGGCCACCATGGAGAAAGCTATCCCAATAGTTCAGGCTATGCATGGTAGTTACCTGAAGGTGGCCACAGGTGGAGGTGGAGAGGCTGAAATATTTAATTTGGGCATAGGTTGGAGGATGTATATAACAAGTGTACACACATGCCTTCTTCTGTCTTGGTGCAGTACCATTTCAGGCCAGTAGGTGGCACTATTGGTTGTGGAGTAACTATGGTAGGTAAGACTTGAGGAGCCAAGCCTGACTCCTGTAGAGTCACCCTCAGCCTCTCAGGACGTCTAGGGTCCAGCTTCATTATAGTTGGCCTTACCTGATCTCTTCAGGTGGTTGGTTGAAGTCAGGAGCAGAGCTAGCAGACAATCAGGGCCTGGGCTGTTAGAACTGTTGTGGTGTGTGTAACCGACCCACCATGCCTCCCCTCCTTTCTCTTTTCTCATTTCTTCCATTCTTCCATCGACTCTTATCTGAAGTCGTTGCCAGTGCTCACTAGGTCCCCTCTGGCTTCTGTCCCTATACACAATCATCTGCAGATCTCATCCCACTGGGGCCCTGCATGAAGCCTTTACAGTCCAGTTCCCCACTACCTTGCCTCTGACCACTTCCGTCAGCCCTATAGCCTTGTTCTAACTGTTCCCTGGGTCTGAAGCCTTGTCCCTCTCTGCATGCTCCCCTGGGCTGTTTCTAATTCTTCTGTAGGTGTCTACCTCCCAGCACCCTTTTCAGAGAGGCTCTCCCAAATGAGTCATTCTGTTTTTCTCTGCTAAGCCATCCATTGCTTCCCCTGCAGGCTTCCTCGTAGCTGATCACCGTCCCTCCTGTCCCCATCCATTTCCTTGTTCTTGTGAGACAAGGTCTGTAAGGCAGGGCACGTAGTGGTTCCTGAGTCCTGGCAGGACTGTGCATAGATGAGTGAGTCAGTCTGAAGTGATTCCTTCCGTCCTCTTGGCGGCTGTTGTTCTAGGACGTTTCTCTCACGTAAGTGTGTAGATGGAGACATCTGTTGTTTTTTTTTTTTTTTCTTTTAAAACATGTATTTGTTATAGGGATGGTGGCACACATACTGCACTCATGTGAAGCTCAGAGGACAACTTGTGGGAGTTGGTTCTCTCCTGCCATGGAGTGGGTTCCAGGAGTTGAACCCCATCATTAGGCTTGGCAGCAAATGTCATTATCTACTAAGCCCTCTCATTGGCCCACATCTCTGGCTTGCCAGTGGGTGGGATGCGTTTTTGAAAATCTAAAGCAAGGCTGGAGGTTAGGAAACAGCTGGGAGGTTGATACGGAAGTGAAGGGTCCTAGACTAGACGTGGCGTGGTGTGAAGGCAATAAGGAAGAGCTGACCTGGCTAGCATCCCAGGACATTTCTAGGCAGGCAGTTCAGTGGCCTGTGTAGGGGACCTGGCAGCCCTGGGATCCTGCCGGGGTCTCTCTGGCCTTTGAGCCCTGCCTCACCCTTCCACCTCTTTTCTCTTCCTGGATGTCTTGAGCCATTTCCTGTTGTGCCCACCAGGGCGGAGTCCTCATCCCTCATCCCACAGGCAGATTCCTGACTGTGCACCCATAGGTCAGCTCTTGATCTTGGTGTTCTCATCGCACCATGGCAATGCCACTCCTAAGGATTGCATATGGTGACCTGTGAGATGACATCCAGCACAGAGTGAGGGCACAGCACCAATGGCTCTGGCCTGCTTTTTTTATAGTTTATTTTTAATGTTTTCCATTTGTATCTTGGCCTGGAGGATACCTGCCTGAAGGTGGTGGGTGTAAAATCATGTTAAGTTTGTTCTTGGAACAACACAAAATGCTTTACAAATGCAAAGACTTTCTCATGTTCGGTTTTTTTTCCTTCCTAACGGGTGGGTGCTACTGATTTGGGCATCTGCTACTTCACTGGGCTATGCTTTGGGTGCTGGGTGAGCACTGGGCAGGTCTGGGGCCTCTCTTCTTCATGGGCAGAGAGATACTGACCCTTTCCCATCAAGCACCTAGCTCCTCCCCTCCTGAAGTCCAGTCTGCTGCTCTTAGCCCTGCATCTTCCCCACTTGGCTTTTTGCAATAGGTTATCAACATTGAATTTAAGAAAAGGAATTCTCTGCTTTGATTACTGTCCAGACAGGAACTTCCTGGGTGAGTCACCTTTGTGTTCCCCACAAGCAGTGCTGGGGTGGGGGCTGCACAGCCTGGGGATGATCAGAGCCAAGGACATTGTCTCTGTATAGTCCCAGGCCTCTGGCTTCTTCCACTGCTGAGCTACATCGCTGGGAGGTGGGATGTGACTCAGGCTGTCAGAGATGGATATAGGGCAAAAGGGCCAGTGACAGATCTCCATGACCTTCTCCATCTGATAACGCTGGCTGAGGTCCCAGTGCAGGCCCTGGTAGCTGATAACTCATTTTTTGACCCCAGCAACTGGTGGCTATGACCCCCACATCCGCCTGTGGAACCCCCTGGTCTCAAAAAAGCCTGTGTGGCTGATGAAGGGACATCAGACATCAGTGACTCACCTCCTCGTGAACAGCAAGAATACCAGCATCCTGATCAGCATCTCCAGGGACAAGGTGTCACCCTCATGGAGCATACCTTTGTCCCCCATCCTTCCAGCTCTGTTCCCCAGAAAAGACACTGACCCTGGGGTGCTAACACAGCTCAGCTAGTATTGGGAGGAGTCTGAGACACAGAGGTAACCTTTCTACCCCTGGTCTCACACTTTGCCAAAGGCCCACAGAGAGGAGCCCTAAGAGAGTCATTGTACAGGTGGCTACAAATCTCTGCAGCTTGTGGTAGGGGTGGAGCCCAGCTCTGAGCAGAATAGAGCTGGCCTGAAGTGGGGGAACAAGTGAAGGTCTGAGGTAGGATGCAGGCTGCCTGTTGTCTTTGCCTTTAGCTTGCTGAGCTTAGAAGTCCAGGCAGGACAGAGATACCTAGGAAAACTGAGGAAGGAGGCCCTGCAAAACATGGATTATCTGGCCATTAGTTTAGCCTCTTGGGAGGGGCTGTGACAGCAGCTGATATTTTATATGTGGGTGACCTTGCTCACAGGGCATCCCCAGGGCCTAGGATGCTGGCTGCTTCTGCAGACCCTCCTGCCTCTTGCCTGTTCCCTACAGAACATTCGCGTGTGGGACCTGCAGGACTATGTCTGCCTCCAGTCCTTCTGCGGGAAGCTCTTCACCCTGGGCAACTGCCCCATCACCAGCGCCTACTTCCACAGAGACAGAAGTCTCATCTGTACCACCTACAACGTGAGTGCTGTCTGAGGAACAGGCCCAGCTAGCAGGGGCTGTCCTGTGCTGGCTTGGCTCTGGAGTCTGTGAGGCTCTGGTTCTTGAGCTTCCTTGAGAGCAGGTTCTGACTCTAGCCCATGCTTCTCTCCATTCCTAATGCTCCTACTCCGTCCCCACTCATGCACTGCTCAGACTCCCCTGTCATTCCTCCATGCTCCTTTGGCCCCATCAGTTGTAATCATCAGCTCCAGGAAGACAGGAAGGCCCTGGAGAAAACTGTCAGGGAGAGTGCCTGTGAGCTATGACTTGCCTGGTGCCCATGGGTCTGCCCTGACCTTAAGGATGGCAGGAGGGGAGGACTAACTGGAGCCATGGTGAGACCTGGTACCATGTGGGAGCCCAGTGGCAGACAAGTGGCAGGAACCTCTGTTTTGGTAATGGAGTCTGCTCATTTGTTCCTGGCTGCCCAGAATCAAAATAACCACACAGAAACTATATTAATTGCAAATCTGTTTGGCCAATAGCTTAAGCATCTTTCTAGTTAGCTCTTATATCTTAAATTAACCCATTTACATTATTTTATATTTTACCATGAGGTTCATGGTTTACCAGTAAGGTTCTGGCATGTCTGTCTCCATGGTGGCTGCATGGCTTCTCACTGACTCCGACTACTTTCTCCCAACATTCAGTTTAGGTTTCCCGCCTAGCTCTACTCTGTCCTATCACAGGCCAAAGCATCTTTATTCATTAACCAATAAAAACAACATATATGCAGGAGGACTTCCCACATGCGACCACCCTGTCAAGGGACATTGATGTCTTTCTGTGCACATGGCTGGCTCTCTCCTTTGTAGCAGGTTTATGGAGAGAGAAAGAGAGAGAGAGAGAGAGAGAGAGAGAGAGAGAGAGAGAGAGAGAAGGGCTTACACCTCTGATGGGTGCTGGACTTGCTGTCAGTAGTTTTAAAATTAAACAGATCTTTGAAATTCATTTCCAATCATCCTGGGCATTAGCATAGACTCTCTGGGTGGGGCTATGATAGTATTTAACCCTCAGCTTTGTTGGGACGTGAGAGTATATTACTAAGGTAACGTTAATTCAGTAGAAAGTACAAGACAATATGAAAGTGTTGGATTCTAAGGGTTCATGAGCACAGGGAAGTCTCCACTGAGCCTGAGGTTGGACTGATCACAGAAGGCTTCCTCAAGATGTTTTTGGACTTGGAGGTCACAACCTTGGCCCCAAGTCGGGTCTTTAACAAGCCAATTAAAAGAGCCAAATTAAAACCAGGCACACACCTTTAATCCCAGCACCCAGGAGGCAGAAGCAGGTGGGTCTCTGAGTTTGAAGCCAGCCTGCTCTATAGAGTGGGTTCCAGGACAGCCAAGGCTATACAAAGAAACCCTATCTCAAAAAACAAAAACAAACAAACGAAAAGTTAAACTGATAGAGGAAATCAGAAAAAGGAGATTTATTCAGTATGGTTACATTGGTAAGAGGTACAAAGATTCAGCAAACCCCTCAGGCCCATCTTTGGGGTCCTGAAGTGAGATTCAAGTTTAAATAGAGAGCCAAGGGTGTACATATCTGAACAGTCCCAGGAAGACTGGCCATTGGCTCATTACTGTTTGGCTTCAGTATCCTTCTGTAAGAGAGTCTGATGTAGAACCATGTGAACTAACTTTCTGGGAATTAAGTAATTCCCCACCCCCCACACCTGGCACCTGTCCTTCTATCAGCATGAGATCCTGGGGAAATTCCCATTTCTTAGGGTCCACTGTTTCAACAGTCTCATAGTCACACTGGAAGACACAAGTATCTCTTCAGAATAGCTTCATGTCTGCCAGGCTGGTTACAAAGGAAACAGCTGAGTGAGACTTAGCTCCTCAGAGGGCGAGAGGACCATGGGTTTGGATCTCAAGGGGATTATTGGAACATGAGGGACTGGGACTCCAAGTCCTGGAAATAGGGCCTTGGAGCAGGGTAAGAGAAGGAATGGAATTCTGAATTTCTCCTCAAGGCCTTAGTCTCAGAGGGACAGCCCATCAGACTGCTCAGCTGTCTGCCCTCCCCGTCCACAGATTGGGATCCTGAGAGGGTACCTGGAATCCCAGGGGCCCATGAAAACAGGGAAGATGGCGACTCACAACTCGGGCCTGTGTGCTGTCCTCTACAGCAAGATCTTCAAGCAGGTGAGTGGGCAAGGCTGTCCACGGCGGCAGGGAAGAATACCAGTGACACGCCCAGGACCAGACCTCTCCATGTGCCCGAGTCAGTGTCCAAACAGCGGTCAGCTCATGCGGCACTCTGGAAATCATTAGTGTCACCTTTGGTTGTAGCCCTGGCTTCACCAAAATGTAGGCATGAAGTGGCCTGAAGACTGGTTGTCACGGAGCTGACCAAACTCCCCATCTGGTCACTGGATTGTTGACCCCTCTGAGTATCTCTGCCTTGTGCTGTCACTCAGGTCAGCCCTTAGCACGGAAACAGATGCTGGTGCAGGTGTCCCCCAAGATTCCCACCCTATGAGCTACCCCAGAGTACCATTTTGTGGAAGCTGCATTCTGTGTCTTATGGGAAAGATACCACAGCCAGAGCCCTCTGGTGCTGAGGAGATCCTCAGTGTGGGTAGGGCAGCGCCCTCTGGTGCTGAGGAGATCCTCAGTGTGGGTAGGGCAGCGCCCTCTGGTGCTGAGGAGATCCTCAGTGTGGGGAGGGCAGCGCCCTATAAGGAGATCCTCACTGTGGGTGGGGCCTCTGGACATAGAGAATGCTTATAAGGAACATGAACAGAAAGGGCTGAAGGCTCCTGCCCACTCCCAGTGGCATCTCTTGTCTGGCCTGGGCTGTGGACAGGATGGCTGTCTATGCAGGAGGGGCCTTTGGCCAGAGCTCTCCTCCAGTTCTGGCTCTTAGCACCACTGTCTCAGGCTCTAGCTGGCTTAGGGCTCTTTGGGGTTGCAGAACAGCGATTTATGATTTTTGTTTGTAAGCGCACCCAGCTCTTCTCAGTGGGAATGCGGTTGCCACTCTAAAGCAGCTTCACAGGATGCAGGCAGTGAGTGCATGGCCATGTTGCGTCCTCAGTGCTTCTCTGTGGAGGCACCAGGAGCCTGTTGCCTGCTTGGCCTTTTTGCTCCCGTTTTGGTCCCCACTAAAGGTGCTTTGGCAAGCGCCTTCTATATACCACAGATTCTCTTCTCTGGAGAGAGTGAAGAGTGAGTTGGTGCAAACCATGGTTCTCACCTCACGGGAAGAAGAGTTTGCCTGGAGCCAAATATGAATCATGGTGATCTGGGAACACGGATTCAGGTTCCCCCAAATTACGTGTTCTGATGTTGAAGCATTTGACACAGAGCCCAGGAAGGTCTATTTTAAGGCATTGCCTGTGCTGCACAGGTTGCCAGGGTGGGGTTGTGGAAGGAAGGGGCCCCATGATATACTTGGGACTGCCTTGCAGTGAGTTGGGGCACCCGTGTGCTCCACTTACAGGTGGTGAGTGGCTGCCTACAGGGCACGGTGAGTGTGTGGGACATCACCACGGGTAAGAAGAGGATGGAGTTCTCTGTGTCTGCTGCCCAGCAAAGTGAGCTGACTGCCATGGCCCTGGATGAGTCGGAGCGGTGTCTGCTCACAGGCTTGCGTGATGGCACGATGCAGATATGGAATTACAACACTGGGGAGTGCCTGTTGACCTTTCCCAACCATGACAAAGTAGAGGTCAGTGGGTCCCGTCAGGTGGAGCCAGCAGGTTCCTGGGAGCTCTAGGATGTAGTTTTCTGTGTGTCTAAGAGGCTGCACAGCATGGTGATACTGCCTGCCTTCAAACTTGCCTGAGCCCTTGGGTCCTCCTGCATGAAATAAAGCTAGGCAGTGTCTCTAGGGAGGGTTCCAGAGATGTCAGTTGCATTTAAAATGTGCAAGTGCCACTCTGGAACTTGACTCGCCTTCCTTTAACCTGGGCAGAAAGAGCTGGAGGTGAGGGTGTTGGAGAGAGCTCAGCCATGGAAGAGTTTGATCCCCAGCATCCATATAAGAAACTGGGGGTGGTGGCATGGGCTTCTAATTCCAACACTGGGCAGGTGGAGATAGGCAGATTCCTGAGGTTTGGTGTCTATCAACTAGTCTGATGGATGAGCTACAGTTCTCAGTGAGAGAGTCCTTTCCTTCAAACAAAGTAGATTGTAACTGAGAAACTACAGTGGAGGTTGATCTGGCCTCCATTTACACACACACACACACACACGCACACGCACACGCACACACACACACACGCACATACACAGAGCAAGGGGTTGAGTACTGGTCTAGATTTCTCAGCAGTTATTGGACCATAGCCAGGTCACATGTTGCCCAGTTATCTGTTTTGTAAAATGAACATGGGTATCCACATTATCTACTTCTTTCAGACACATCAGGTTTGATGGTCTCTAGCTCCCTTCGGTTGGGTAATTAGCAGGCCCTCTGAAAGCTTGATGGTGGCATTGACCCGGAATTCTCGCCTTCACTGAGTTTTGACTTTCTGGTGGGTACATTTAGGAAAGCATCAGGGACCCAAAGGCATTCTCTCTGAGGAGTCTAGTGCTCTGTTTTCTTTATCTCCAACAGATTAGTGGAATTGTCCACATGAACAAAGCATACTACATGACAGGGTGGAGTAAGAGAATCACCAATTTCATGTGAGCACCAAGTGTGAGTGGGAGGCTTGGGCTTCTGGGTGGCTTCCCTTATTTTGGGCTTTTCTCATCCTGAGCTTTCCCAGCAGCTGCAGTAGCTAGCAGGGCACCTGTGGTGACTAAGTCATTGCTCCACCCGTGCATCTTCCCGTCCATTCACATAGCATGTAGTAAGGTGCCTTCTGCTGGTGATGGTCATGGCAAAAGTGACAGTCTCTGCCCTCATGTAGTTTCTCATTCCATGGAGGAATCACTTCAGTCTCTTATAACAAGATACCATTGACTGGCAGCTTACAAGACACAGGGATTTATTTCCCACAGTCCTGGAAGCTGGGTAGTCTAAGTCCAAGGCACTAGCCAGTTTGGCTTCTGGTGAAGGCCTGCTTCCTGGCTCCTAGAAAGCTCTTTCCTTTCTATGAACTTACCTGACAGAAGAGTTGAGGGCTATAATCCCACCGTCAAGGGCTCCACACACATGACCTCACCACCTTCTAAAGGCTTGACCTCCTAATGTGTTCACACTGGTCCCTGAGATGTTGAGCTACACAATTATCTCAGAACTGAAGCCTTTCCCAAGAAACAGAGCTAAGGCAGAGGGACAAGGCCACCAACTAGTGGTGGGAGCTGAGGGTGGCATTGAGGGTATTATTTGATTAGCATCAACTGAAATGTCTAAGCCCAAAGTCTCATCTAAATATTTAAGTCATGTGTGGATGAGATCCAGTGTACCACTTATCCTGAGACAAATTCTCCCTTGGCTCTAAACACGTGACATGGACTTGTTATGCACTTCCAAAGTCCAGCAGTGAGATGGGCACAGGACAGACAAATGGATGCAGGAGGGAAGAAATGAACTGCAGATCCCAAATGAGTCTAAAACTCATTGGAACAAATTTCACATCTATCATTCAATCATCTGTCTGTCTGTCTATCTAGTACATGTGTCATGGCATATAGGCAGAGGGCAGAGGACAACTTGTGGGAGTTAGTCTGTTACTTCTACCAGGTGGGTTCCAGGTATTGAACTCAGGTCATCATGATTGACAGCAAGTGCCTTTATCCATTGAGTTATCTTAAGACACAAAATAATCCTCTTTCTTGCCTCCAAGGCTCCTGAGATGGAGGTCCTGTTTTGCAGGGGCTGAATATGTAAACCTTTAGATAACCTGCTTCCACAGCTTTGGGATGCTATGCCCTCATGGTGACCCTGGGTCCAGGTCATGCCCCTGTGGTGGTTTTATTCCCTGCCTGGGTCTTGTGACTGCCTGGGACTGTAGTCCTGAATCCATGGTTCTGTCCACTGGAATCTAGATGATGGATATAGCCAAGCTTGTATCATACTGTTACCCTCAGGAACTATGCCTGGCATGGCTAAAGAACATGATATCAGAGTGTGAGATGAGAGACTATGAAGTGAGGTGTTGAATGTAAGGGGTGCTGAGGCCTAACTTTGACTGGTGGTCTCCTTTCTGAAACCCTTGTGCAATAGGAAGGACAGTTCAAATGCCATTATCCTAGAGCCTAGCACACAGCTTCTGTCACATGGCTGACCCACAGTATTCTCACAGTTCGTACCACACCCCAGTAGGCTCATCTTTCCTTCCAATAGATAAGGGCTGACTAGAGAAGGTCTCAAATCTTAAGTTCTGACCACCATCCCATTTTGGTACTATGAACTGAACCATGGCCTCATAAATGCTAGACTAATGCTCTGCCATTGAGCACAACCTCAGACTTTGTTCTCTTTTGTTCAACAATTCTGTTTTAAAATTATTTCTCTCTTCTAGAATTTTACTATAAACAGGAGAAGAATATCTACACCTTTGAATGTCTATCTTAGAAATTTCCCCAGCCACATAAATACTTAGTCTCACGGCTTGCAAGCTCTACTTGCCGTAGCACTAGAATGTGAACACAATCCAGCCAAGTTCTCTGTCACTTTGTACCCAGGATGGCTTTGCCTCTGGTTTCCAGTAGCATGTTCCTCATTTCTACTTGAGATATCATAATGGTCACTATCATCCATATTATTCCCAGCAACTTAGGATGGCTTAAGTCATCTTTAAATAGATGGGGCTGGGAGGGTAACTCTGTGGTAGAGTGCTTGCTGAGCCAGGGTTCCATCTCCAGCTCTCTCCCCCTCTCTCTCTGCCTCTATGTCTCGCTCTCTGTTTCCCTCTCTCTTCTGAAGCCCCAACTGGCCTTGAACTCCCTATGTAGATGACTTTGGGATTCTGATCCTCTTGCCTCCACCTCTCTAGAGGTGGGATTACAGCCGTCACCACCATGTCTGGTTTATTCGGTGCTTGGGATCAAACCCAGGGCTTCACACATGCTAGGCACGTACTCTATCAGCTGAGCTACATCCCCAGTATGACTTTCTTTATAGCTCTCCCCTTTTCTATGCCTTCACCTGAGCCTCCTGTGCCCTCACTTGAACCATCCTTGATGACCCATACGTGGCGCTGTAGGCTTTTCCTGGAATGTGCATTAGAATTCTTCCAACCTCTATCCGTCTGCCACCTCCAAAGTCACCTGCATAGTTTTAGTTATCTGTACGGCAGCACCTCATTCTCTGTGTAGTTTCTACCTTAGCCGTGTAGGCTGCCACAATGTAATGCCACGGAGCGGGTGACTTATAACCAATGGAGGTTTATTTCTTGCATTTATAAAGGCTAAAAGGTCCTAGGCAAAAGCATTGTGGAGTCTTGTGGGGCCCTTTTCCTTATTTATAAAGGGTCGTCTTGTTGTAGTCTCTGTGATGGGAAGGGTGGAGGATCTCTTTGGTCTCTTTATCATGCCATCAACGAAGCTTCTGCCTTCTTGACCAGATGTCCTCCCCAAGGCCCATTCCTCACTTGAGGATTATTAGAGTCTAACACAGGAATTTTGAGTATGTCTCTATTAGGTAATGCAACAATTTGCTTTATAAAGCATGTTGACTGCTGTAGGGGAAAGAGCAGGCTTCCTGTGGAGGATCAGAATCTTTAATATTGGGGAGTGGTCAAGAACAGCTTAGCCAAGGAGGCCCAGGGTGAGCTATAAGCTGGAGGGGGTACCAGGGAAGTACCTGGAATGGGACACACATTCCAGGAGGAAGGACCAACATGTACAAGTTCCCTTCTGTTATAGGAGGCCTGGTCACACCTATCATTTCCCCTTGTTTAAACCTGAATCTACTCAGGGGATGAATTCATTATTTGTAAACCCCAAGAGCAGAGCCTTTATGTTTGACATATAGTGGGTACCTAGATCAGTGGGGATTTTAAACAAGCTCCCGGACCCCAAAGACAATGCCGCTCTGAATTGACTTCTGAATCCTAAAGGCTGTGATTTCCCCAAAGCATTGCAGCCTGTGAGCTCTTGCCCTTCTTGCCCCTGGCCATGTGCACAGGTTCCAGAAGACCAAGCTGGTACTCTCTTGCTACCACTGGCAGACCTACCACACGGAGGATGTCCTGAGCATGGCCAAGTATCAGAACCAGTTCCTTGGGACCTCTTCCTACAATGGGGACATCCTCTTGTGGAATGTCAGCATGTTGAAGCCCATCTTGAATTTCAATGCCTCCGAGAGCCCCTTGCCCTTACAGTCGAAGAAGGTACAGTGCCCTGTGCTTTCCCAGTTTTCTAGGCGGCTTTCACTCCAATCCTTTCGTTTCTGTCTGTGCTATGGGCCAGAATCAGGGAGGGCAAAGAGAGCATCCTGGGGTGTGTGTGTGTGGGGTGGCTGGTAGCTAGGAGAGTAGATGGTAGCTCCTTTGAACATCTCCATGTGACAGAAAACAGAGGCATGAAGAGGTTAGCCACCTTTCTCAAGGTCTACGACCAAGAAGGGGTGGATCTAGACCACTACTGTCCAACTCTAGGGCCTAGGGGGTGCTAGGCTGTTATTTTCAGTCCTTTTCAACAGATTACCTCCTCCTGAAGACAGCCTACTGTTAACTCTTCTCTGCTGTGACAAAACCCCCGGCAGACGAAGCTTAAAAGGGCTCATACTTTCAGATTCCAAGTCTGCCGTGGCAGGAGGGCCAGGTCAGCTGGAGTAGCTCACATCTGGGCCACTAGGAAGCAGAGACAAGGGTATCAGAGAAATGGCCTTCCTCTTTTGTTCCAGCTGGGCCCACATTCAGGGTGGATCTTTCCCCCTTTGTTTTCTCCTTGAGCACACCTTCACAGACACACCCAGATATGGTTTTACCCTTCTAGGGCCCTTCCCGGTCCCATCAGGTTGGCAGCGCGTCCTGCCCACATCTTCCCCACTTGGGCAATAGTGTCAAACAACACTCTCCAGGCTCACGATAGAGGTGTAGGAAACATGCACATTCTCTAAATTGCTACATTGTAGCAACCTAAAGCTGGCATGGTGCTAGAGGTCACCTCCTCCAGCAGATAGAGGTCACCTCCTTGCTGGTGTGCTGATGGGTAGGTGCTACATCCTCCAAGACAGCTCAGAGTTTTATCTAGTTTGTACTGTGGGCTTACCCAAGATTAAAACTGACTAAGTCAATATTTGGAAACCACTGTACATTTTTTAACATGGGGAAACCCAGTTCCTCTCAGGAGCTGTGTCCTGCCTAGGGTATTATCAGTGGGTCCAGGGGTGGGTTTATAAGCCTTGGTCTGAGACCTGTCAAGGCACAAAGTTTCTGGGAAGTAATGCTATGCTGTGTTTCCTGGAGGGCCAGTGATGTTGGCACTGGGCTGAGGAGATCCTGAGCTTCCCACTTGTCGGGGAGTTTCTGGAGCTGCCCTCTCTCCTCTCTCTCTGCACAGGTAAAGGATGCAGAGGAGTGCACAGCCAGCACCCAAATCTCCCCAGTCAGTAATGGACAAAAGTGGGCACACAAGCCTCCCACAAAGTTCACTGGCTTTACTGTGAGGCGGAGGTTGATGTCAGCTCCTCCAGTGATGAAACGTTGGAGAGACATGGACCAAGAGAAACATCGGAGAGACATAGACCAAAAGAATATGTCCCAGCAGGTGGGAGTGAGGCCATCCCTCCTGTGCCAATTGTCCAGCTCACATGTTCTGAGCATGTTTTGTGTGTGTGTGTGTGTGTGTGTGTGTGTGTGTGTGTGTAGAGGGGGCAGGGGACAGGGTGACAGGGGTCCATTTTTTTTTTGAGACAGTTTCTCTGTGTAACAGTCCTGGCTGTCCTAGAACTCACTTTGTAGACCAGGCTAGCCTGAAACTCAACAGAGATCTGCCTTCCTCTGCCTCCCAAGTTCTAGATTTAAAGGTGTGTGTCGCACCACCCACTGCCTTTCTATTCTGATCATGCTGTAGCTAACAAACTCTGCTTACTCAAGCCTGGGAATCGTTCTTTCCTAGTGCATCTCCAGACCTGGTCTGGGAGCCGAAAGCTTATGAATAGAACCTATAGGGAACAGGATTCTAAAAGCCTAAATTGGATGTTAGAACATGGTCTATGGCTTCAGTTCTTAAAGATGGAGCCTTTTGGCCCCAGCCCTGGCCCTGGTCCTGACCCAGGAGTGAGCTGTTCAGGGTGCCAAGTGCCACCTCTCCAAAGCCTGAGCCACAGTGCAAAAGGGGAAGATGTAGGAAGATGGACATTAACTCCCGGCCCTGAAGACCCAGGATTGATTTGACAGCTCTGTTTTTTAGGGTGTGGGAAGGGAGCAAGGTCTGAAGGAAGGTAATTGAACTTGGTCTTGTAGGAGGGATGGTAGTGCCCCAACACTGTGTACAGGAGACTGTCAGAGTGCAGGGGCAGAGGGGTTGCTCCTGCAGCTCAGTTCTGATTTCTGAGACCTGAGGCTTGAATGAGAGTCACTAGCTTCCCAATTCTGAGGTGTGGGGGCAGCATCGGCCAGCTTCAGTCCCAGGCCCAGGCATGGGACAATGCAGGTCAGCTCCAGTAGGGTCTGCCGAGACGATGTTCTACTGTGAGAGAGCCCTGTGAGGTGCACTGTGCTGTGAAGTCCTCACACATCATGGCACCGTGAGACTCAGGCACTCCGGGGTGCCGTGAGATGAGCGTACTTCACTGTCAGACACTGGGCCATCTTTGGCTGAGCAGTTTAGGCCTCTGCACTCAGATCTTGACAAGAATGGGTGTAAGACCCCTTTAGCCTCACAGGACAAAGGAAGGATCGACCCTAAAGGTGACTCAAGTCTCTGTCCTACAAAGCAAAATTGCTGGTCACTTAAAATAGAAACCTCTCAGTCTCAGAGTATCCTAAGGTCCAAGTAGGTACCCCACTGGTCTATTTCAGGGTGGTCCTCATGACTGCTCTTTTTCTCCATGGTCTGTAGGAGGGAGGATGCCATCTGGTTCAAGAGGCAATGTTTTACTTTTAGAAATCTTCCAGTGCTCAAAAGTCCAGGCTGTCTAACATGCTCCACAGTAAATCATCGGTTCACAAACCTCTTCACAATGACGCTCAAAAGAAAAAAGAGGAGTTCTGGAAGAAGAGACTGATGCATCCGAATGTGTCAGTGGAGAAGGTGAGCTGTGCTCAGTGGGGGAGTGGGAGCTGGGCTGGGCAGGGGTGGGTGTGCCATGGACCTGGTGAATTTGGAATTCCAGAGTCATTTGCTAGGGTTTGAGCAGGGGTGGGGCTGTGAGAGAAGTGGTTTTTCTAGAACACACTGTTGGAAGTCGCTCTCTTTGCCTAGGATGGTGTTTTGTAGTGTGTAATAGGTTTTCTTTTTTGGGCTACCAACCAGCTCCAAATCACAACATGGAGACTTCTTGTTAGTTATAAATGATCAGACTACCATTTCTGGCTATCTTTAACGGTTTCTCTTTATCTACCTTTTGCCTCAGGGCTTTTTGCCTTTCTTTCTTTCTGTATGTCTTACTTTTTTCCTACTTATTCTCTCTGCCAATCAGCCCTGCCTGTCCTTTCTCTGCCTAGCTATTGGCCATTCAATTCTTCATTAGACCAATCAGGTGCCTTAGTCAGGGAAGGTGAAACAGCAACACATCTTGACATAATTAAAGAAAAGTAGCATACACAAACGTAACACATCATTAACAAAGGCAGCAGAAACAAATGTAATAAACCCTTACATAGTTAAAGTAATATTCCACCACATAAACAAATGTAACACATCTTTACATAGTTAAATATTCCACAACAGTAGTGAGGTGCAAGTTGGGTTGGTTCATCTGCACTCATTTTTTCCTCCTGTCCCCTTTCTGGCCTGGACCCCTCACTATGATCCATGTCCTGACTGTGATGTGGAGCTGTAAGCTGAAATAAACCCTTTCCTCCCCAAGTTGCTTTAGACCATAGTATTTTATCACAGCAACAGAGATCCTCACTTAGACACCTATATACCTGGCTGATATTGAACTCACAAGCTGAGGATGACCCTGAACTTCAGATCCCCTTGCTTTTACCTCTTAAGTGCTGGGATTAAAGGTGTTTGCCACCACTTGGCTTCCTCAGTGCTGAGGATTGAACCCAGGGTTTCAGGCATGCTTGGTAGGTACTTTGCTCACTAAACTACATTCCCAGCCCTAGATCATTAACCTTTTAAAAATTTAATATAATTTAATTTTTATTTCTGTGTATATGCTTGTCTGCATGTTTATATGCCCACAGAGGCTAGATGAATGCCCTGCAGCACAGGGAATAGCCCCAAGAATTGATAAATGGGATTACATAAAATTAAAAAGCTCCTGCATGGCAAAGAAGCTATCAGTAGAGCATAAATACAGCCAACAGACTGGCCTGCAACTTGCTCTGTAGACCAGTCTGACCTTGAACTCATCCACCTGTGTCTGTTTGCTGAGTGCTGGGATGTATATACCATGCCCAGCCTTTTTCTTGATACTGATTGGCATATAAATGAGTGTTTTTGGTCTTGGTTAAGACTTGCTTTATGTCCTAAAATGTGATCTTCAGCAGCTGGGTGGAATATATTTTAGGTGCCTGTTATGGTTTAGATTAACTCTGAAGTTTCTTTGTTGATTTTTTTTGTCTACTCTACCTCTTGATGAGAGCTTTGATTATATCTAGACCTGTCTGCCTCTTACATCCAGTAGTATTTGCTTTATGGAAATTAGGTGTCTCAGTGTTTGTTGCATATGTATTTGCAATTATATTTTCTTGGTAGGCTATCCCATTTAATAGTAATAAAAAGTGAGCTTTTTGTCTCTTCTAACTGGTTTTGTATTGAAATCTCCATTTTCAGATTTCTAATATTCTTGTATGTGCTGGGCTTCTATTCCTTGACATCTTGATTTCCATCTTGTCTTAGTTAAGAGAGCCTGCTGAAGCCAGGTGTGGCAGCAGATGCTCTCAGGAGACAGAGGCATGTTGCAAAGAGAGGGCTGCTTATTCTTCCTGGCTGCCCAGAACCGAAATAATCACACAGAAACTATATTAATTAAAACATTGCTTGGCCCATTAGCTCTAACTTCTTACTAGCTAATTTTTACATCTTAATTTAACCCATTTCTATTAATCTGTGTATCGCCACATGGCAGTGGCTTACCGGGCAAAATTCCCAGTGTCCGTCTCCGGCGGATCCATGGCGTCTCTCTTACTCTGCCCTTCTTTCTCCCAGCATTCAGTTCCGTCTCCCCACCTACCTAAGTTCTGCCCTATCAACAGGCCCAAAGCAGTTTCTTTATTAACCAATGAAAGCAACACAAAGACAGAAGAACCTCCTACACCAGAGGCAGGCTTATCTCTATGAGTTTGAGGTTACCCTAGTCTACTTAGTGAGTTCCAGGCCAGCCAGAACTATGTAGGGAAATGTTATCTCAGAAAAAAAGGAGAGATAACCCATTGAGTTGAACTGAGGTTGCTTGCAAGTTCATGAATGTGAGGTTATTTACTGGCCAGCTCCAAAATTCTTGAGTATTTTGTTTGTTTAGGAAGTCCTAAACAAGATGTTCAATCCTCATCCTGTTGATCCAGGTGTCAGGATCAAAAGAAACAGAAATTCTTTAGACCCTGAATCTGAGGGCAAAGGTCAGTTCTATCCAGCATTTAAGGAACTACAATACCAGTCCTTCTCAAACCTCACAGAAGAAGAGGATGAAAATGAGAAAGGAGAGGAGAAGGAGAGAGAAGAGTGATCACCAGAGACACAGCCCCAACTATACCAATCAGAGGAAAAGATGGATAGACAAGGTAAGAACACACTCAGTACCACAAAGAGCAGCACGACACCAACAAAAACCAGTGACTCTACAACAGAAAGACTTGAATGCTCCAATACAGATGAAGCAGAAGAAAATGACCTAAAAATAATTTTAGGAGAATGTTTGAGGCCCTTAAAGAGGAAATGAAAAATTCTCTCAAAGAAATGGAGGAAAAGACAAACAAAAAATTGCAAGAAATCAACAAATCTCTTAAAGAAAACCAAGAAAAAGCAATCAAACAGGTGAAAGAAACAATTCAAGACTTGAAAACTGAAATAGAGGCAATAAAGAAAACACAAACTGAGGAAGTTCTGGAAATGGAAAATATGGGAAAATGATCAGGAACCACAAATGCAAGCATAAACAGCAGAATACAAGAGATGGAAGAGAGAATCTCAAGTATTGAAGATAAGATAGAGGAAATAGACTCAGTGGTCAAAGATACAGACAATAGATGATTTCACAGAAGCAACAATAGATGATTTCACAGAAGCAAATCCCAAAGAAGGGGAAAACATACACAATAACATTACCAAGAATGAAAACTAAAGTAACAGAAACTAGAAATCACTGGTCATTAATATCCCTTAATATAAATGGACTCCACTCACCTATAAAAAAAGACACAGTCTAACACATTGGATACAAAAATAGAATCCACCCTTCTGCTGCATACAAGAAATACACCTCAACCTCAAAGACAGACATCACCTCAGAGTAAAGGGTTGGGAAAAAAATTTCCAATCAAATTGACCTAAGAAACAAAATAGACTTCAAACTAAAATCGATCAAAAGAGACAAAGAAGGACATTTCATATTAGTCACAGGAAAAATCCATCAAGAGGAAATCTCAATACTGAACATCTATGCCCCAAATATAAGGGCACCCTCATATGTAAAAGAAACACTTCTAAAGCTTAAATCACATATTAAATCCCACACACTAATAGTGGGAGACTTCAACACTCCACTCTCACCACTGGACAGGTCAGTCAAACAAAAAATGAACAGAGAAATAAGGGAACTAACAGATGTTATGACTCAAATGGACTCAACAGACATCTATAGAACATTCCACCAAAACATAAAAGAATATATCTTCTTCTCAGCACCTCATGGAATCTTCTTAAAAATTAACCACATACTAGGTAATAAAGCAAACCTCAACAGATAAAAAATTGGAATAACCCACATATCTTATCGAGAAAGCAGAGTCAGAGATACTCCATGGATCCGTTAGAGACAGATGCTGGGAATTTTACCCAGTAAGCCACTGCCACATGGTGATACACAGATTAATAAAAATGGTTTAAATTAAAATATAAGAATTAGCCAGTAAGAAACTAGAGCTAATGGGCCTAGCAGTGATTTAATTAATACAGTTTCTGTGTGGTTATTTCGGGGCTAAGCTAGCCAGGCGTCCGGGACAAACAAGTGTGCCCCTCCTTGCAACATTATCGGATCACCATGGCTTAAAATTAGAATTCAACAGCAACACTAATTTCAGAAAGCCCATAATCACATGTACTCACCTGAATCACCAATGAGTCATGAAAGAAATAAAGAAAGAAATTAAAGGCTTCCTAAAATTCAACGAAAATGACCACACAACATACCCAAATTTATGGGATACAATGAAAGCAGTGTTAAGAAGAAAGTTCATAGCACTAAATGCCTACATAAAGAAACTGGAAAAATCTCACACTAGTGAGTTAACAGAACACCTGAAAACTCTAGAACAAAAAGAAGCAAACTCACCCAGGAGGACTAGATGGCAGGAAATAATCAAGTTGAGAGCTGAAATCTATAAAATAGAAACAAAGAAAACAATACAAAGAATCAATGAGACAAAGAGTTGGTTCTTCGAGAAAATCAGCAAAATAGAAAAACCTTTATCCAAACTAACCAAAATCAGAGAGAGGAGAGAGAGAATAACCAAAAACAAAATAACCAAAACAAAATCAGAAATGAAAAGGGGCATAACAACAGACACAGAGGAGATTCAGAGAATCATCAGGTCATACTTTGAAAACCTGTATTTCACAAAATTGGAAAACTTAAAGGAAATCAACAATTTTCTAGATAAATATCACTTACCAAAATTAAATCAAGACCAGATAAGCAAATTAAATAGACCTATAACTGCTAAAGAAATAGAAATAGTCATCAAAAGTCTCCCAACCAGAGAAAGCCCAACACTAGATGGTTTCAGTACAGAATTCTACAAGATTTTCAAAGAAGAACTATTACCAATACTTCTCAAATTATTCCACACAATAGAAACAGAAGGAACATTGCCAAACTCTTTACGAGGCTACAATTACCCTGATACCCAAACTATACAAGGACACCACCAAGGAAGAGAATTACAGACCAATCTCACTCATGAGTACTGATGCAAAATACTCAATAAAATACTGGCAAACCGAATCCAAGAACACATCAGAAAAATCTTCCACCATGACCAAGTAGGCTTCATCCCAGAGATGCAGGGATGGTTCAACATATGAAAATCTATCAATGTAATCCACTTTATAAACAAACTGAAAAAAAAAACCCACATAATTATCTCATTAGATGCTGAGAAAGCCTTCAACAAAATACAACATTCCTTCATGATAAAGGTCTTGGAGAGAGCAGGAATACAAGGAACATACCTAAACAAAGTAAAGACAATATACAGCAAGTCAACAGCCAACATCAAACTAAATGGAGAGAAACTCAAAGTGAATTCACTGAAATCAGGAACAAGACAAGGTTGTCCACTTTCTCCATATCTATTCAATATCGTACTTGAAGTTCTAGCTAGAACAATAAGACAACAAAAGGAGATCAAGGGGATACAAATCGGAAAAGAAAAAGTCAAACTCTCACTATTTTCTGATAATATGATAGTTTACAAAAGGGACCCCAAAACTACCAAGGAACTTCTACAACTCATAAACACCTTCAGCAGTATAGCATGATACAAAATTAACTAAAAAAAAAAAAACAACAACAAAAAAAATGGGCTGGAGAGATGGCTCAGTGGTTAAGAGCATTGTCTGTTCTTCCAAAGGTCCTGAGTTCAATTCCCGGCAACCACATGGTGGCTCACAAACATCTGTAATGAGGTCTGGTGCCTTCTTCTGGCCTGCAGGCATATGCGCAGACAGAATATTGTATACATAATAAATAAATAAATAAATATAAAAAATCAGTAGCTCTCCTTTATACGGAAGATATATGGGCTGAGAAAGAAATCAGAGAAACATCACCCTTCACGATAGCAACAAACAACACAAATAAAATAAATAGCAACAAATAAAATATTTTGGAGTAACTAACAAAACAAGTCTTTGAGAAATAAATTGAAGAAGACACCAGAAAATGGAAAGATCTCCCGTGCTCTTGGGTAGGTAGAATTAACATGGTAAAAATGGCAATCTTATCAAAAGCAATCTACAGATTCAATGCAGTACCCATTAAAATCCCAGCAAAATTCTTCACAGACCTTGAAAGAACAATAATCAACTTCATATGAAAAAGCAAAAAATCCAGGATAGCTAAAACAATTCTGTACAATAAAGGAACTTCTGGAGGCATCACAACCCCTGACTTCAAACTCTACTACAGAGCTACAGTACTGAAAACAGTCTGGTATTGGCATAAATACAGACAGGAGGACCAATGGATACCAATCTACACACCTACGAACACCTGATTTTTGACAAAGAAACAAAAAATATAAAATGGAAGAAAAGAGCATATTCAACAAATGGTGCTAGCATAAATGGATGTCAACATCTAGAAGGATGAAAATAGACTCATATCTATTACCATGCACAAAACTCAAGTCCAAATGGATCAAAAAGACCTTAACATAAAGCCAACCACACTGAATCTCATAGAAGAGAAAGTGGGAAGTACACTTGAACGCATTGGCATAAGAGACCATTTCCTAAATATAACCCCAGTAGCACAGACACTGAGAGAAACAATTAATAAATGGGACCTCTTGAAACTGAAAAGCTTCTGTAAAGCAAAGGACATAATCAGCAAGACAAAACAGTAGCCTACAGAATGGGAAAAGATCTTTACCAACCCCACATCAGACAGAGGGCTGATCTCCAAAATATACAAAGAACTCAAGAAACTTGACATCAGAAGAACAAATAATCCAATAAAAAAAATGGAGTACAGACCTAAACAGAGAACTCTCAACAGAGGAATCTAAAATGGCTGAAAGACACTTAAGGAAATGTTCAACATCCTTAACCATCAGAGAAATGCAAATCAAAACAACTCTGAGATTCCGTCTTACACCTGCCAGAATGGCCAAGATCAAAAACACAGATGACAGCTTATGCTGGAAAGGTTGTGGGAAAAAGGGAACACTTCTGCATTGCTGGTGGGAATTCAAATTGGTACAGCTGCTTTGGAAATCAGTATGACGATTTCTCAGAAAATTAGAAAACAACCTACCTCAAGACCCAGCAATACTGCTGTTGGGTATATACCGAAAGGATGCTCAATCATACCACAAGGACATGTGCTCAACTATGTTCATAGCAGCATTATTTTTAATAGCCATAACCTAGAAACAACCTACATGCCCCTCTACCAAAGATTGGATAAATAAAATGTGGATGTACACGATGGAGTACTACACAGTGGAAAAAATAATGACATCCTGAAATTTGTGGGCAACTGGATGGATCTAGAAACATCATGCTGAGGGAGGTAAACTAGACCCAGAAAGACAAATATATGTACACACTCACAAGTGCCTTTTAGACATAAAGCAAAGAAAAACCAGCCTACAATTCACAATCCCAGAGAACCTAGACAACAATGAGGACTCTAAGAGAGACATGCATGGATTAATCTACATGGGAAATAAAAAAAGACAAGATCTGAGCGAATTGGAAGTGTGGGGACCATGGAAGAGAGTAGACAGGGAGGGGAAGGGGAGCAGAGAAGAATAAATAGCTCAATAAAAACAATTAAAAAGTAACAGGGTCCTGCTGGAGGAGGTTGTTTCTAGCTTTGGAGGACAAAAAAGATAAAAAGGAAAGAAATATATATATCAACCGTGAATTGCTGTTCAAGGAAATTGATTACCTGTCCTCTATTTTGGGTAATTAAAGATCAATGTTTTCAAGCATAATGTCAGGAAAGTCTAATGTGGAAATTCTATCTCTACTCTAATAAAATAGTTTTCCAATAAAAAAATATAAAAGTAGGAGGGAGGCTTGCTGGGAAGTAGGGGTCCAGAAGGAGTGGGAGGAGCATAAGAGAGAGGAATTGGGGTGTGCATGAATGTGATCAAAATATACTATATTCATGTATGGAATTGTCAAAGAATAAATAAACCATTTTCCATAAAAAAGGCCAGCTCAGAATAGTAATTATTATTATCTTCTTTTAGAAGCTAATTCTTTCTTTCCTCTCTCTCTCTCTCTCTCTCTCTCTCTCTCTCTCTCTCTCTCTCTCTTTCTTTCTTGGAGATAGGGTCTCACTATATAGCTCTGACTGTCCTGACAGTCACTCTGTAGACCAGGCTGACTTAATACTCATGGAGGTCTGCCTGCCTCTGCCTCCCAAGTGCTGAGATTAAAGGGGTGCGCCACCATGCCCAGCTAGAAACTAATTCTTAGCTAAGTTTCTCCTTAGATGTCTTAATAAAGTTCCCACTATAGTAAGAAGATATTGCTAGTTTCTGAGGTAAGATAAAAAGTTCAAAGTGCTGAGCTGGTGAGATGGCTCTGTGGTTAAATGTGCTTGTCCTCTGACATTCACACAGACACTTTGCTGTGACTACGGTTGAGAGAGAATGAATTATTTCTCCATGTCATGCTGAGAGAGTAATAGGACTTGGGAAACTTGAGATGAATGAGGCAAACTTATGTATCTTCTTTCATTTAGCATTTGCTTGTCCTATGCTATGAAACCAGGAGTCCCTGTAGGTACTGAGGGCAGTGATTAACAGCATAAAAAAGATACCATTCCCTGCCTTCAAATAACTCACAGACAAGTATGCTGACCCTCAATTCCTCAGGAAGAAAGGAGAATCTTAGGAGATGGGGGCACTAGTTGGGTGTAGTGGTTTGTTTAAGTTGTGTAATGTGTAACAGTAGCCACTGCTGAGCCGGGCCCACCTTTCTCGTGCAGATCATTTTTCTGCAGACCAGGCCTCGTCTGCAACACACAGCTGCCATGCTGAGCAGCTGCATTGATGGCTTCATCTACGCCTGGTCCATCCACGGGAATGGAGGTTTGCTGGGGAAGTTCCCTGTGGACCTAGAAGCGAATGGGAGTATTGTTGTGGGTGCCATGGCCACCGATGAAAACGACTGGATCCTCATCACAGGGGACAGTGAAGGAAAGATCAAGGTGAGGAAGGACTGGAGCCAGGTCAGCTTTTGACCATCTCTGTGCTGCACGTGGCCCTTGTCTGCCTCCTACTCCCGTTGGGTACTGATGTCACTGGAGAAGGTAGTGGGAGCAAGGTAAGTTACTTAGGAGTCTGTTGATCTGCCATGGTCAGTGAAATGAACCAGGGCTTGTGGAAAGGGTCTCTTTAAGCTACCTCCGCCAGTGGACCCTATTATCCATCACTGTCACCCCACAACTTCCACACCTGCCAGCCATGTGTCTCATCTGTGAACAACTATCTCATAGTTGATTTTGTGATCTTTGGTGAGACATGAGGCATAAGTGCCTTGTTCATCTAAGCCACTCCAAACCTCTCTGCCTGCTAATCAAGGGGTCTGGTTTAGAAGACCCTACGCCCCCTCTGTAGTGAGTAGGTATTTACCTCAGGTGTAAGAATGAACCACTCCCAAAGCTCAGAGCAGAACAGTGTGGGAGGAACCCACAGCATGCTCTGCGGTGGTTAGGGCCAGGGCCACTAACTCACACTTTGTATCTAGATCTGGGACATCAAGGATTACTGCTTATTTGTTGGCCAGAGACCACTCCAACCCAGTGGGGTCAAGATCTCCACTGAAGCGGAGAATAAGTTCCGATTCTTAATTCCTAAACAACTCCAGGCCCACGCCCTGCGCTACATCCCCGAGAAAGAGAAGGAGGTAGGTAGATGGGGCAGGGGGTTGCTTGGGAAAGTTCCACTAAGGAACCAGGATTGTGGTTTTCAGTGAACATTATGAGTCTTCATGCTCCCTTCATGATGTCTGGCCTATGTGGAAAAATCTGTTAGTCAGAGGTCATCATTACCACAGGTGACAAGGGCCAAGTATGCCCACAGGTATTCATCACACATATACACACTCACCATCCCCTCCCCACGCATGTCGATCTTTGCAGTGAGGACCCTAGTGTCCTGAGTTTAAAACTGAAATATTATACACTCTTTCGAGTAGTCAACACTTTTACATTGTTCAAAGTAATTGGTGTTGGCCCCAGGGCCTCACAAAATCAAGTGTCTTTTCGTTAGTTACCAAGAAAAAAATAAATGGAAGTGGTGGAGTGATGTCACTACATCCTCACTAGGATGACTGAAATCAAAAAGGCACAAGCAAGTGAAACAGCCACCTTGGGCAAGCGTTGGCGATTAGTATATTTACTTTGGGGGATTATTTGACAATAGCTACCTAACCTGAGCATGTCTGCCCTTCCACCCGGCAGCTCCACTGTAGGCTTACACCCAGAAGTTCCTGTAAAACATGGGAAGAAGGTTGAGAGAATTCCTATTGATAATGGCTCCACACTGGAAATACCCACACATGCCTTAGTCTTGGCTGGACCCACAATGTAGATTTTGTACTCAGAGCAGTAACATCTACTCAAAAAAATCTAATCAGTGACTCTTCAGAAAATTAAGCCAAGTCAGGCCCTGAAGCATGTATATTGTATGTGTTTGTTCTTTTTATATGGAGCATAACAGTAGAAAAACTGAGCCTGCCTGTCAGAAGTGATAATTCTTGTTGGGGTGGGGAGTGGCTGGGAGAACTCTTGAGGTTGTCAGGCTGACAGTATTACAATTCATTATGTGGGTCTGATTATACATTTGTGTTTAATTTGTGTATTTATGTTAAAATACATTTATTATGCATATGACTTTTTATGTGTTCATTATACATACATGAAAGTTTTACAAATGCCCAGGCAATGTAGAGAGGCCCTGGTCCCTTGCGAAGCACAATTCTTCCCTGAAGTGGCCACTGTTAGGGATTTCTGGCTGTTTTGGTATTGATTTACATGAGTGTGCATGTGGACAGCACATAAGCAGCCAGCATGCAATGCACAACTGTAATCCAGAATTATGAGGCTTAGGCAGGGGGATGGTGACTTTGAGGCCAGCTTGAGATACATAGCTAGACCGTGTCTCAAAATACTTATGGTTGCAAGATGGATAACAAAATTGCAAATATATGGAACCCTTTGGCCTAGTTCCCCTCTTCTGGAAATGTACCTTTCAGACATGCTAACACACATGTGAAATAGCACTCACTACTAAGATTCACTTTTAAGAATAAAACACAGCAATTCTCCCCTTGAGAGGATTGTATTAATAGCATAGCCTATGGCTTACTACACAGCTCTAGAAAGATTCCTAAGATGCATTATGGAGTAAGGAACACAAGGGAAGTCCTTCCACACCTTCAATACCAGAGGGATGCTGAGACACAGATGCCTTTGCTGGTGTATTCCACTGAATACTGAAAACACCAATGACAGATCTGCACAACTCTTTCAAGAGTTTTCTTTGAGGCCAGGATTACTTTGATAGTAACTTTGATGCCAGTGCAGGCCTTATGAGACCATCTCAAAAAACCAAAAACTAAAACCAAAAGACCAACCAACCAAACCAAACAATGCCCCCAAATCAAAGCAAATAAAAAAAATCAAACCTCTTAGTATGTATTTTACTTTCAGATGTGATGATGGTTGGTTTTCTTTTGACAGCCCACTATGTTTTTGCTTGAACCACACTTTCTGGTACTGTTCTCGTACCCAAGGGTTTTCTACATGCTTAGCATGGTTTCTGAGCTCGTTGATGTCTTTCACTCTTGGTTATGGTTTGCAGTAGTCTGACTTACTATTCCTGACTATAGCAGAATAAACGTTCCTTCCTCAGTCTTGTTTGATTTCAAAATGGTTGGGGCTGGGGAGATGGCTCAGTGGATGCAGCACTTGCTGCCCAAATGTGGGGACTGGAGTTTGAATCCCAGAACCCATCTAATAGCTTAACAGGCATGGCATGGGTCAGAGACTGGGGATCCCTGAGCAAGATGGCTAGCTAGACCATCTGGAATTGGAAAACTCTGGGTTCAACAAGAGATCCTGAGAGATGAAGGAGGATACCCAAGGACAACTTCATGCTTCCACCTGCATCATATACATGCATGCACACATGTATACATGTGGGCTGAACACAGGCAAACATAAATATACATATGCACCCCCTTTCTTACACACACACACACACACACACACACACACACACTTACACACACATGGTACTGGTCACTTCCCAGTTATATAGAGTTATTTTCTCTCACATGTTTTTCTGTTTTTCCTGGTGTGATGTCACCTGTGTTACCAGCCACCCCATGCAGTCTGTTCTTCTAGTGCTCAGCTGAGAAGAGTTAGACGATGTGTGGGATTATATTCTTGTCCCATCGCTTTCCAGCTCTCTGACTTCAGGCTGATTTCTGAATATCTTTGATTCTCTCTTCCCAGTAAAGTGGTGAACATGTTCTATGACATATGACGTTGTGCGTTCCAATGAGACAGTCTGTGAGACAAATGGAAAATGATTCTAATGACTTTAACAAAGGGGCTCATGAGGCCAGAGAAGTGCTAAGACCTACCAAAGGTCAGCAGCAGCCAGTTAATGTAAAGTGCCCAGAGGTAGTTCATTGGCTGGTGTCCAGGTGCTCTTCCCTGGACTCTGCTGCTCTGGATCCTAGGTAACTGTTAGGGTGCTATCTATGTGAGAGCAATGATGTAAGTCACCCTCTACTGCCGCCTACAGGTTGTGGATGGCCAGACCATTTCTCTGGTTCCCCCACCCCTTCTGATTACCTGGAGTAGCCACCTGGAGAGCGTGACAGATATCCTGTATGTAGACATCTTTCAGCTGGTTGTCAGTGCTGGCGTGGACGGGGACGTCAAGGCTTGGAAACTCTCTGGTGATACCATAGGTATGGGTGCTGCCAAAGCATGGCCTTTCCTGTCCCTGTCCCTGGCCTTACCCTGATGCCCCATGGGGAGAAGGGTCTTACAGCTGCCCAGAGAATATTGCAAGATGTGAATCTGTCTGGTTGTCCACTTATCCATCAGCTTTCTTTCCATCCTTTCACTCATCCATCCAGCTTTGCTGTCTTGGTGAGTTTTAGAAAATTGTGTAACTGGTAAGTTCTGTTCTTCTGTCTTAAGAAAATAAGCACAATTCTGGTGTTACATGAAGAAAAGCTCAGAAACTCAAAGTGTTCCGCTTTTAATTTCCAGAGTATACATCTGTCTGTATAGCCCACATTGGGAAGCAGACACCTAAGAGTCTCTTCCAACCCCTACTTTTGGGGTTGCTGTGTGTGTTTTACTGAAAAAGGACACTTAAAAGAAATCCCACACTAGCTCAGAATTGAGAATAATAGATGGTTATTTATTACGGGTAGGACTCACAAATCAATATCCTCTGCTGGGACGGAGAACAGCAACCGAATCCTGCAGCCAGAAAAGAGACTGGGCAAATGCTTTACATCGGCATAAATAGTATAAGAGGCCACACCCCAGTGGGCGGGTAACTTAAAGGCTACTGGCTGTAGGATTTCCTACAGCATTTTACAATTTTTTATTTTTTGGGAGAGGCACATGACATGGAGAGGTCAGAGGTCAACTGTGGAAGGGGGTTCTCTCCTGTTCTGTCCCTGAGGTGGAACTCAGATGGGCAGGCTTGGTGGAAAGTGCTTTCACCCACTGAACCAACTCTCTAGGCCCTGACGGTTTTTCTTGTATATGTGTAGGTGTGGTATGTGTACAGCCTTATACAGGTGTGAGCACATGTATTTGTGAGTACATGTGCACATGTGAACTCGCTCGTGTAGGCCAGAGGTCAACGCTGGGTGTCTTTTGCACTCACTTGCCACCTCATTTTTTGAGACAGGGTCACTGAACCTGGAGCTCACTGATTTGGTTAGGCTGGCTAGACAGTGAGTTCTAGTGATTAACCTGTCTCTGTGCCCCAGCTCTTGTAGACCATGCTGGCCTCGAACTCAGAGAGATCCACCTGCTTCTCCCGAGTGTGCTGGGATTAAAGGCTGGGCTTTTTTTTTTTTTTTTTTTTTTGACAGCATTTCACTATGATAGCCCAGGCTGGTCTTGGATTCTGAATTCTCTTGTCTTCTTCAATGCTGGGTCCCAGGTAGGGGCCATTATCCCTGGCCAGGTTTCTAAACGCAGATTGTTTCTTCACTTTGTACATATGGGATCATGTGATGAGCTTTTCTTAGTTTCTGTTTTCTTTCTCTAAACAGTCTAGCTGTGAAGCTTATCCACAATAAATACCATGCTAATCCTATGTTACTTTTTCTAGCTATTTTACATGATTGAGAATAATACTCCTATAAATACTCTTGTAAATTTTTTTAAATAAACAAATATATGCATTTCAGTTTGGTATCTGGAGATTATTTCTAATCAAGATTTCAGTAGTTATTTCCCTGTGGTCTTTTGAAGTAGTTCTTTCACCAGCCAAGTATAAACACTCTCTCTGTCCCGGCACTTTGCTAACTTAGCTGCACTTACTCAGATCCCTGAACTCTGCCATCCTGAAGGGTCTCCCTTCTTCTCCGTCCTGGTCTCTGCTTTCTGTCTATGAGCCTGACTGTTTCCATACCATACAGCCATGCGATTATGCAGTTGCCTTGTGTCTGGTTCACTTCATTGGACCTTGTGTTTTCAAGGTTCATCCCCATTGTCACAGTCCCTTCTTTTCTAAGGCTGAAGAGCATTCCGTCATAGATATGTCATCTGAACCCATCTGTCAGTGCATGCTCTGGTTGTTTACACATCTTGGCCATGGGCAATAATGCTGCACTGACGTCTGAGGGTAGAGGGCAAATGATCCTGTTTTCAGAATGTGTGTGCCTGTGTAAAGCGGGGGGAAGGCCTCACTATGTAGGCCAGATTGACCCCAAATTTACAGTTCTCCTGTCTGCCTCTCAGAGGGGTTAGCCACATGCTTTCAGTTCTTTTGGGAAAATCACCAGAAGTGGGTGACTGGATCAAATGGAGGTCCCCATTTCAATTTCGAGGAATGCTAAACCATTTCCTAGAGTAGTTACCTGGGTTTCCATTCCTGCAAGGGTTCTTGACCTTTCTGCATGTTAACTGATGCAGAGATGCCCGTTTCCCGCTCTTCTGATAGCACCCCGCTAATGAGTGGGAGGTGTATTTCTGTTCTTCGTGTAGAGTGCTGAGCATCTTTCCACAGCCTGCTGGCCATTTGCAGATCTCATTTGGATAAATATCTATCCAAGTCTTTTATCTATTTTAAAATCAGGTCTTTTTGCTATTAGTCTGCATATTTTACATATTCTTACATATTTTAGTGGTTAGCTTGGCCCCTGTCTGTATGTGGTAAGGTATTTTTTCCCATTCTGTAGGTTGTCTTTTATGTACCCAGAAGCTTTTGTATTGGAGCTCTGCTTTTTGTTTGTTTTTTCAAGGAGTCATTGCTAAGACCAATGTTTAGAGACTTTCCCTGGTTGTTTTCTGGGCTTGCTATGATGTATTCTTATGTGGTATGTGTGCTTGTGAGTGTGCACACGTGAGTGCATGCATGTGGAAATGTCTTTTGAATCAGATCATCTCATTAGCCTGGTGTTTGTCAGCTGGACAAGGCTAGCTGGCCAACTAATCCGAGGGGTCTGCCTGCCTCACCTTCACTAGTGCTGGGGGATTTAGTACCTTCCTTTCTGCATTGACTCTGGGAATTGAACTCAGGTCCTCACACTGACTTTATTGATGATTCTACCTCCATGAGTAGGTGGAGGGGTTTTTCATTTCTGTTCACCAAAGATATTGGCCAATAGTGGTTTTTTTTTTTTTTTTTTTTTTTTTTTTTTTTTTTTTTTTTTTTTTTTTTTTTT